>CABFVX010003074.1:68518-94998 GCA_902151425.1 Timema shepardi
GGGGGGGGCACTAAATTTGGATGGAATAAAAATACTTCAAACTGTGACCTTAAAATAACACATGATTTAAATTTTGTTTCAGGAGTTTGAAACCACAATATTTTTGTAGATTTATTGAGCTTAATTGCAATTAAGCATCTTTTGGTAAAATGTGTAAAGAATTATATCACTGAGCCTAATAAAAAAGGACTAATTCCTTATACTCAACATTTAGTGTATATTTTAAAGCTATAGATGCACATATAAATATTTGATATCGTCCTCTTAGGGCATGATTTTAATTCATCCCCATGCCATATCCGCTTACATGTTGCCAAACAAAGTGACCAGCTCCTTGTATATTCCTTTATTAAAAGGTGTTTTTCTCTTCAGAATAACCTATAATATTGTTGAGAGACAAGAAACAATCAGATTATTATCAGACTGTACATAAACTTTACAATATACAGAACACAAAAAAGTTACTGCCAAGATGTATTGAAAGTCATAGTGTGGTTGCCAACACTTAAGATGACAATGCTTTCAGCTATTTAGATCCATAGGATCCTGGATCAATCTGTGAACAAACTCAATGAGGAACAGTCCGGTTGTATCCGGAACGTCACCAGAGGGTGAAGGTGAGAATAGGACCTCTGTATGGCCTAAAAACTAATAGCACTTGAGTCTACTTATCTGTAAACAAATATAAAACTGTTAGTTACATTTTGTAACATAATTAACTCTAGAATGGAGAAACTATTGTCCTTTACTAAGTGGACACTCGAATGGGTTTTGTTGCGTTATCATAGGTTAAAAGGTGGCGCGATAGTGTTCTCAGGACCACACTATCGGTCCACTAAACATTCACTAACATTCTTGCATACCGCCCTTAGAGTACCTCAAGTATGGCTAGAAACCAAACACAAGACGACACCTACCTAAACTCTAATGGAATGGGCCAATTTCATATGTGAAATGTGCCCATTTCATTGGAGTATAGGGATGGTATGCAAGAATGTTAGTGAATGCTTAGTGGACCAATAGTGTGGCCCAAGCACTAGCGGTCCACCTTTTAACCTATGATGATGCAAGCAAACACATGCTAGTGTCCACTTACCATCCACTTAGTCAAGTTCTTCTATACGACCCTAGGTAGGTGTCATCTTGTGTTTGATTTTGAGGCACGCTAAGTCTGACAATGAATCTAGTCTTATGATATGATATCACGCAGCTAGGAGGCCATACATGTATTATGTAATGCACTTGAGGGAGGGGGAAGGGCAAAGAGGTCTCTCATAGCTTTACACTGTGTGACATGGGGGAGGGGGGTTAGGCTAGTGTAATTTAATGAAGTTTTAGTTTATAAAACAATAAATATAAATAGATTGTTTGATTTTATCAAATCAGATTCAATGAAAGAGGTGAGCTACTAAAAAGTGTTTCATTTAGTTTTTATTAGAGATGGGTCGAATCCAGTATTTCTCGAATCCGAATCTACATTTTATTTTCGAATCTCGAATCCGAATCCTAGCAAATCGTTATAAAATTTAATGATTTACAAATAGACCCCCGGCCTAAACTGTGAATTAAGGTTTATTTCAATCATGCTTTCAATTTTAATCAACCCCAAACCTCCCTCGCAAATTACAGGTTAAAATCCAGCCAAATTAAACAATCTAGACTCATATTATTGTTTAAAAATCAAATCAAAATTTGAGTGTCTTTTAGTTATTTTTAAAAGTGTTGTTATAATGTGTTAAGTTTCTAAAAAACATGTGAAATAAACAAATTAGGCCTATATATCCTTTGATCAACTTTAATCATCATTAAAGGATATTTTATTGTATTAAGATAGCAAAAATAAAAATAAAAACGGATATTTTAATAAAGACTAAAACAACATGCTTAACAATTAAACATACATTGGAAATAATGAACTAAATAATGATTAAGTATGTTTTATTATTATTTACTTTTATATCCATTATCAATTTTTGCGTAGAAAACAAATATATTCGATTCTTGCGATATATCGATTTCTGAGAATACATTCTGTTTAAAACACGAGCATATTTTTGACTACAATATGTTCATTCCTATTTTATAAGGCAGGACTACGTTTGAATATTTCTACAATTACTTGAATAACATAATTATTAAAAAAAAAACTAAGTTAAAATCAATTTAAAAATAAACAATGGATAAGCAAGTCGTTATTTGATTCTTAAAACTCGAGAGCGCTTACTAAGTGATCAGATTACCTGAATCAATTCTAAACAAACAATCGATATATGATACGTAGGTTGATAGGGATAAATAAACAGTTTTATCGCTGTTTGACTGTATTTATTTTTCATGAAACCCAACAAAATATCTAACTTAAGGATCGTATGCAATAAATTGGGGCTCTTTACATAGTTGTAGATAATTAAAACCAGTTAGGTAGTAAGAATTAACAGTATCTTTAATTTAATCATCACTCGGGCGAGTAAACATATACGTAATGGAGAATGACTTTATATCGTGTGTAATGGCGGCTGACTTTGTATCATCCGTAATGAGATATTATTTCTATTAAAAAAAGGCCATGATTTGTTTAATTTATTTCGAGTTTATTTGTCATTCTAATTTAAATTTTCAGTTTTTGAAGAGTTTTAATGTGGTCATTAAAATATTTACAAGGCTGTTTGTGAGGTGAAAGTTTTAGAAGTGAGCATGTGCCGAAACTGTAGATTTTATTAATGTTTATCTCTTTTGTCCGATGAAATAAATATTACAGATTAAGTTGTACTTTTAAAGTAGGCCTAACTAAGTAATTTTTGAACTCAACATATTATGCTTTGTTTATTAGGTGAAAGATTCGATCATCGAATACAGTAAAACACCGAATCCTCGAATCTCTGTCAGGATTCGGTGGATTCGAAGATTTGAGTGGCCCATCTCTAGTTTTTATGTATAAACTTAAGCTTTTTCACACTTTTAAAAATCATGTTTTTTGTAAATACAAATAAATCTCTTTGACTAGAAATTGCATCCTTTATTCAAAATCCTATTTATTTTAGAATTTAAAGATCCAACATGAAAATTACTAGTCTAATAAAAAAACAAGCCCATTCAAAAATTGCATGAGGAAAAGGTGCTTTTTAGTTGAAACTGCTGTAAGAGTTAAATAACTTGAGGCGGGGGGGTGTTCCGAAGCATTATGGAGCGTGATATGGGGGATGGAGGGAGGTCAAAAAAGGCCTAAAATTTTGTGACAACACTTAGAGAAATTCACATCTAAATGTTTCTAAGATATCATCCTCAAAGTGAGCAACTTAAAGTAAGAATGCAAACAATTATTATTTATTAGTAAAAATGATCAAAGAAAAGGGTTTTAAGGAATTAGATAGCATTTCTAAAAGTAGTTTTAAAATGTATGTATCCCTGACCGCGGCTAAGCCTACATTTAAGATTCAAAACCAACCAAGTCCCCTGAAAACACAAAGTGTTGGGTCTAGCGTTCAGGCATACATCGCACTCTCAATAAAATAAAGTGGAAATGACGCGGACCCATAATATAAAAAAAAAAATCTGTCACTTTTCTCAATATCCATTCGAGTTATATACCTATACTAATGTGCTAAGGATGAGTTTAGAGGAAGTGCACCTGGATTTTAGTTAAGGGAGAGTGTAAAACACCTTCAGTACAACTGATTGGGATTTTAACCCCAATTTCCACAACATTGGTAGTCTAATATATTGTGAGAGTGACACCTTAGACAATGCAATCATCAAAGCGGATAGTAAATAAAGCAATCAAAAATATTTGTAAACCCTGTGCAGTGTAAGAATAAGTTTTTATAGATAAAAAAATGCCTTACTGACTACCATTAAAAAATTCACTAGAAAAAGTATTTCTAATATAATTAACTGGTAAATTAAAAATATGTTTGAAAAGTATATCGTAAAAAACATGCATGCTAGTAAATAACATATGATAGTCATGTTTGTTATGCAGGAAGATTTAACTAATTTTCTTATAGCATTCTGGTTTCATTTTGGTACCATTCAAAATAAGACACTATAGATAATGGTTATTTACCCTGAGAACACTCTTCAGCCATGTCATCTTGAGCTCCAGTTGGAGATAACCAAACTATACATTTGTTTATAATAGTTTGAACACGGGCACCAGACGGAAAAAAAACAGCAAAATAAATAGATATCATTGCACCTGCCTGTTCTCCTAGAGGTCAGTGTTTGTACTTTATGGAGAATTT
Source organism: Timema shepardi (assembly GCA_902151425.1). Classification (NCBI taxonomy): domain Eukaryota; kingdom Metazoa; phylum Arthropoda; class Insecta; order Phasmatodea; family Timematidae; genus Timema; species Timema shepardi. The sequence continues at coordinate 72,760 of CABFVX010003074.1, forward strand.
GAAATTCAGTTACAAATGATGAAATTCCACTCACACTTTTAAAGGTTACTAAACAAATACAGATGGGCTTATGTATTTTGTTAGAAGTGAGCTCAACTATATATTATCAAATATACTAACAATATACTAAAGATAAGACAGACAGTACAAAAGAAGTTAAAAACATTGAATTGAAATATAAATAAATAAGGATGATGGTAGCAATACATCTCAAAGTCAAAACCCATCATAAGTACATCTGCTACTGAACTTAATGTAACTTGTAAACAGCTTGCTCAAATTTAATTTCACATATTTAATTCCTAGTGAATTATTGAACTTTTCCCTCAAAACATTAACAAATGAAAAATATATTGTTAGCTCATAAACAAATACAATGGTTACTCTTTTGATTGAAAATTGATATAGCACAAATATTATTTGAGTGGGCTTACCCCCTACCAGCATAATTGATGGGTTGAAATACATTATTTTTCTCAAGATGGATATTGAAAATTATCTGAAGCAAAAGGTGTGGTGAAGGTCCAAGTATTTCTGTGCTTTGACCTCTCTCTCCCACTCGGTGGAAGAGAGAGAGAAATAGTAAGCAACATGAAACCTCCACACATAATACAATGAGATAAGGGGTTGACAGAGCAGCAACTTATATTGTGTAAATGCACATTAACATAATATTTTTCACATGACACTTGTCAGACCAAGAAGAAAATGTAAGCTTCAAATGAACTTTGTAGCTATTGCTTATGAAGCATATAAATGTAAATCTATAGTCATGTTTAATCTGGGTTTATTTTCATGCATAGCACATAGTAGTTATTTAACTTGAACTTTGTGTGTATTATACATGGACAAGAGCATAGATCAATGAGAATGTGAGAAGCTCCAGCCAATTAAACACCAGTATACAAACAGACCGGAATTAGCTTCTGTGTTATGTGTTTGAAATGCAATTTAATTGCTACTAGCAAAATTTTTTTGGTTTTATCATCAATGACTACGATTGCATGATTGAAAACAAAGGGCAAATACTATATTTTATGTTTTGTTACTGAGCAGCAGGTCTACATAAATTTAATTACAATGAAATAAGAACCAAATAAAAATCAAAATTTTATATATGCAAAACTTAATTAGATTACTCTCAAGTTTCAAAAGGTAGAGTTAAATTAACAATTTTTTAGTGAAACATTTAGTGAATTATTTTTAGAGATCTTGTCTAGTACTGCAAAGAGGTTAGGTTAATTTTTATTAGTAAAAGACAATCAATTTAAGTTTGATTTTAAACATTACATTATAAACCGTTGTATTTTTCTTACAAATTGTGCGATGTGGTTTGTAGGTTTTATAAATTTTGTTTGTTGGCACTGCATCTTGACTACCCATTCAGATAATATTCATATGTATTAATTATGCTAATGTGATAGGGATGAGGAGTATTAATTTAGAGGAAGTGAGAATAGTACCCAGTTTGGTGGCTGCGTGGTCCAACACACTACTCTTGCAGTAGACTAGACAGCCAGTGACGGGGAGATCAAGGTTCAAATCTTGGTCAGGTGCACAGAGGGTGGTTTTTACACTCTCCTCCAAGCAAATACGGGTACACTTCCTCTAAATATACACTTATTAATCCCTAAAATTACTAGTATAATTAGCACATAATTTGAAGGGTAGTAAAACATAGTGAGAGAAAAAATATGTTATCTCTTCAATTTAAAGCTATACACTAGCACCTGAGGGAATTAACTACTTTTAATTAATGTGACAGGTCTAAGCAATGAGAGGTATTGTCTTTGTTTTATTATGTGTGGCTATTTGACTACAATTTCAATGATAGCTCCTTTCAGAAAATTCATCAAAGAGGTGGTTTTTTAGCTACTATTGGGAGTCTTAGTTATTATTGTTTAAGGCAGAGGTGTGAAACATATGGTCCTTGTGTCAAAGTTGCAGACAAATGAATTTGGACTGTACAGTTACTACAATGAGAATCAATGTGAACTTTATTTTAGTCATTTGGATGTTGGATTGATAATACTATACTCATGTAATAGGTGTTAAGACTTTACATATGGCTAAAACGAACAATTGTTACCAGCTGATAACAAGCTGGTCTAGTCCTAGCTACCGTTTCATTTTGCTGCTAAACAGCTCGTTCCCATCAAAAGATATTAGGGTTGAAACTAGGGCAGGGCCAATGTTGATAACCAATTCAATATATCGGCTGATATTGGCACAATCAGCCAAGGATAGTCGATTTTTTATCATACAGATTATTTTGCCAATAATTTGAATCTATAGATATATTATAAATTCTCAAGTTATGAAAATATAATTCATAGTTCAAACAGATATATTTAAATACTGTTTCTTGCATGTAAACATAAGTTCTTTAGCTATGCGTTAGATATTTTATTTTATAATAAACAGCAAAACCTATGGGTGAAGTATTAGCATTTTGAAGCAAACGAGAACTTTTTCAAAAGCCATTATAGAAGCAGGCCCACCAAATACTCAAACCGGGCCCTGTATCAGGGGCAGAGTTCGGGCGCTGCTCACTTTGTTTTACTTGACTCAAGTGGCGGCAAAACCTTATTTGTCTATGTCTACATTAACTTAGCAAATAGAAAGGGGTTTTGAGGAGCTTTTATCCCAAAGATAAAGGTGGAAGCTTGGGAACCCTAGGTTAATGTTTGAAAGTAAGAATTTCACAGAAGATATTTGGAATGGCCCTCATCAAAATAATATTTTTGAAAACTGGATGCCTCTAGAAGCTATTTGGAGTTAGGTAAGATACCAGGCTATTTTCAGCTTAATATGTGATAATATCAAAGAGTGAAATAAATATATAGGGGGCAAGTTTATTCCAATCAATCAGGAGGAGGGTGAGGGACACAAATTATTTCTCAAGGCGGAAAAGCACCTCACCCAAAACCCATCTAGCCCCTGTTATGCCACAACTACTTGACTAAAATTAGTACATATTTTTTAAAATCATTTGTCACTTTTAGCAAACAAAAACAATGTATGCAAATTAACTCGTAATTTAACTCTGGAAATATTATACTCACAATAATCATATTTAAATTTAAATTGAATCATCAGATCTTTATGTTCAAAACTTAATTTAAGTACAAATTAATAGTCTCTGTGAAACTTCCGAACCCTTCGAAATGAAGGACAAGAATGTACTGAGCATGTACAGTTTTTAGTACTTGTATGGAGAGCCAGTTTATTGTTTATCATTCATGTTTTATTATTATTTAACTTGTTAATCTGTATCTTAGGCCCAGGCCCCTGGAAGTCCTAGGCCTGGTGCCAAAAGTCTCCTCCCCCCCCCCCCTTTTCTCTTGNGTGAGCCTGCAAAGGGGGGTGTTTTCTACCAAGATCCAGGAAGCTAATACAAGGAGTAACATACCTAGAGATCACTATATGAATTTGATCAATTTATTATAACAAGAGTTTGGTGGTAGATTTAGATAGTTCTCGTCACATTGAAATAAAAGCCTTCATCCTTGTCAAAATTATGTTTATTAAATGTGTGTGTATGAATAGTAAGTACTTCAATGAAGAGGCATACTAAGGAAATGAGAAGTAAGGTAGTTTCCCGTTGCTTTCCTCATTTGTAATAAACAATGAGATAGTTATAATGTAATATTATTGTGGAGCACTACCTTTTACTACCTGATCAGTTATCTGGATATTTACACTATTTAGTTGATATATCATTTAGTGGAAATGAACCCGCACTTGCCTGGAGGTAAAGTTGTAGACCATTCTGGAAAAGCCATCCTTCATACACCTGAATAGAATTCAAACCCTAATCTATCAATCAACAATGATCCAGTGTGTAACAAGAGACCATTAGACCATGCACCCATCAAAGTGGGTTAGAATGTATTCAACTTACATGATGTAATTTGGGTAATACATGGATGGAGTATATAAATAATTTAATAATCTTTGTATTTTTAATTGTGTCATGTACCTACTAGGAATGAAACATGTAATATACTTTGTTTACCTCAAATTAACATTAAAAACATTATGGATGGTATAAATGATCTCTTTGTCGCAAAAAACGATGTGCAATGGTTATTTATTTCTATGAATAAACATAAGTGTTTTATATATTCTAGACCATACTCTTCATGTAGCCTTCAAATGTTTTCAGTTATTTAAATTATGCTTTCCTTTAATTAATTGTTGTGTTATGATGCACTTAATAACATTATATTTCCCTGTTTTTTCATATATTTGTGTATAATAATAAATTAAGTAGTAGTTGCCACAGTAAAGTTCATTTTTGTTTCTATGCATCTGTACTCTGTAGTAATATGAAATTGAGTTTTGAACAGTTAATGCTACATAAATCTTTTTACTAAACATAGTTTTAAGTTTGTTATCTTAGGGGTTTTCAAGCTCAGCTATTTTCAATTGAATCGAACTCAAGTGATCTTCTTAGAAATCTGCCAAATACCAAGTCAAGCTGAGCTTGAGTTCAATATAGTGCTGTCTATCTTTTTCGCTTCCACAATTAGTTTACTCATTGGCTGGCCTTGATAACATACCAACAGCCATCTGCACACTACCTTCCTTGTTGAGTTATCTCTTGTTTCCCATACAAATAGTAATGGTGTGCAAAGCTTTGAAAAGTTTAAGTCGAGGTCAAATTTCCTTCAACATCTGCAATAACATTCGCATATTCGAAAAATTTCGAAGTTAGAATAAAACTTCAATAAATTATTAAAGATTTAATTTTATCTTGCTAAATATTACATTTTTCAATATTTGATCATTTTAAAACCATTACTAAACAGAATTTTAACAGTGATTAGTAATTTAACTAACACAATATAAGCATGAATCAAAAACGGGTAAGTAAATGTTAATTAATTATATTCACTCCCACCAACATAATTTTGTAAAAAGTAAAAATACCTATAAAAAATTAACACCATGGTCACTGGTTTGAAGCCAATAAAGTGCTTTAGTTGTGCTATCATCACAGCTTGAGTCTAATGTTTGTTCCTTAATATTCTATCTCTTTGGAAATATCTGTGACAAATTTACAAGTGCATTTTGACACATAAGTTTTTCATAGCTTCTTCACATTTTCTTTATTAATCGAAATGGCTGATAGGGAAAGTAGGAAATGAAAACGGAATTAAATTTATAATTATTATCAGAGAAATGCAGATAAAAAGACCTGCATGTGTAAAGTTTGCAAAATAATATTATAAGCCTCATGATGTAAGTAAAAATTAAAACTTAATTGATAATTTACTAAGCTTATCAGCAAACCTGTGTGCATTAATTATTAATATAGTCCTTAGGTAACAAATAAGAACATTTTCCTGGCCCTTATTATTGACAAGATCTAGAAAAATAATTAATTTTAAAATTAAAAGTAGCACGTTTCAAGATTCGTTTCACATTTAAAAAGTGGCCTTAGCACACCCCTAACAAGTAGAGAGACGCATAAACAATTAGTTGTCCATCAGCAGACAAGCCCAAATCTGAGCTTTAATTGAAGACTTATGCTCAAGGTTGAAATTTGATTACTTTCAGATCCCTAATGGTCATGTTTAAAGTAATGTTATTTTGATTTTGTTACAAAGTATATTTAAAGTGTGTTATAATGTTTCAAAATCACTATAGTTCATTTCTGTTCTTTTATTTAAATGTCTTTTGTTTGGTTTTAAATAGTTCCTTTTGGTAACTGGCAAATGATACCAGAATAAATGTTCAATTTTAGTTAGTAAGACCAATATTGAGATGTTAGCATATCAGTACAAGCATGATTGTGCAAACTGTTTACAAGACCATCAAGCAACAAAATATAAAATAGGTACCAATAATTGTAATACAGTTCCCACAGGATTTATCAATGTTCAGCAAAGTTCAATTAACAAGAATATCAATAGTTAAGGCTAATATTCTCATTTTAACAAAATCATTACTACAATAACATCAAGAATAAATATTAAAATGAAACCAAAATAATTACATCTATAAAACCAAAAAATACCTGTTGCTCCAACTAAATTAACAATAAAAATTAAAATGAGAATACAGAAATTAATAAAACTTCATTATAAGCAAACTTTAATTTCTCATTAAATAATATTTATGTATTGCACTCTATAAATAAAATATTTGAGATGTTTTGTCAGATCAAACCCCTGCAGGGCACCAAGTCATTTCATTCAAACATTAGCAATTTAATTACCAACATAAAAATATAATTTTATATCAAATTAGAGCTGTTTAAAGTCCAAATAACTGTCATCAAGTCGATTAATTCATGTTTCACACAGCAATAGTGAACATATACAACAAAGATCAAGTGTTTCAAGCTTTATAGGATTAACTTCCAATAAAGTGACCAATTGATAATTAACAATCAGACAAATTATTAAATCCTGAATAGGAAGAAAAGGAGTCATATGAATACTATCAGCAGGCCCAAAATACACAGGTATAAACACAGACTGTGCTTAAAATTTAGTATCACAATTTACTAATAGAAATAAAAAGCAACAGCCACTCAATTAAGGTAGGTTTCTTTGCATACAAGTTTTATGTATATGTTTTATGACAGATATAAAAATTGTATCGACATCAAAGTCAGACCTCTATAATGACGACGACACATTGCAAATGAAATGAAATGGGATGTTGCCTCCACTGAAAGAGAGGTCTAGTTACATAACAGAGACCTCATAAACACAATTTATTGAGCATTAGCAGATGTTACAGCACAAGATCCCCAGTAAAACTCAAATAATACATTACTACATTAAAAATGGTCAATAAATATTATTTGCTTTATTATGTGTGATTGTGACATGTAAAAACAAAATTTAGTTAGATTGTTTAAGTACATATTGATGCAGTCAGCTGCCGTTACATATATATATGCTTCAAAATCAAACAAGAACAGAGAAAAGAAAAAAGAAAATATTAGGCCTAGTTAATAAATAATAGTAGACAGTATGTTTAAAAAAAATTATATATATACAATAGTAGTAGGCTCTATTACCAAAAATATAACAAAGCAGAGTCAAAATACAACAAACATACTATGTCCAAACAATCACATACTGGATAGTAATTACAAAGATCTCTATAATAACTATATACATAATATCAATGAACTGCCAGAATAAATTAACTCAACAAATGCCCATTTAGTCGATTTTATTAAAATAAACTATTTATAAGTAGGCAAGAAATGACGATTGTAATAAAAAAAACTGTGCCTAGTCTATAATAATGTTTATTTACCGGCTGAGCATTGGTACACTCGAAGTGTTGATGTTGATACCGGTGGTTGTTTACTTGGGTCAAGACTGAGTAACACTTATGATTACACTAGTGATTAATATTCAACTGTGACAAGGTTATACTGGCCAATATGAAATATATTCTAGTAATATTTTAAACTATTGTTTATTATAACTATAAATAACAGCCCCTTTTCAAATACTGGCCATACAAACACAATAAATAAACACTTAAAAATATTATTTGTATAAAGGTAATAATGAAGGGTAGGAACAAATAGACAGACACTAGATGTCCTGTTCAGTTCACGATGCCACTTAACAAAATAGTTATTTATATCCTAGTCCCCCAGTCGAATTGGACATTTTTAACAGAAACATATAATGCAACCTCCTAAAAAGACGGATAGGTGGAGAAGGGGGACAACAATATGAGAGAAAGAGGAAACTAGTAATGGATGACACAACACAAAGTATAATGTATCAGATAAAATATGGAATATTATAGAAAAGCAAAAAAATTAAATTTTATTTAAACATTCCCAATTAAATATCAGGTCACAGAGTCAGAGTTAGAATAATTCTTACTGAATGTGAGAGGTTGCTTTTTCCTAATTTATTATAGACTCTGCATCCCTACTCAGTGCAGTATAACAAGATGCATACAACTGGCCAGGGTTTAACTCTGGTTATTACCAACGTTAATAGTTCTGCTGTGTAACTATTCATTTTCTCCTCGGAGTAATGGTAATGCATTTCCTTAGAATTAATTATCTCTATGTTACTTTAAAATATATGGTTAAATAAATTTTGAGAAAACCTATGAAAACATTTCAAAATAAAATAAAAATATTAGGGATTAATTTATAAATTCCACTTAATGCCCATGTTTTTGGTGATCCAGAAACCACTAACTTATTTTTTATAATCTAAAAAAACCATCTAGTTTTTTTCAATTTAGAGCTTTAATGAAACTTGGCTTGTATTTAAGTCTACATTAAACACTAGTCTTACTGGCAAGGGTAATGAAAATCCAAACTGATGATCAACTCCCCAAGTTGTCTTAAAGTTCTGATTAGTTTGATATTTAATTTGCACAGTGTTTGTATTGTACAATAAAAAATACACACAAACATATATGCATCTTGTTGCTATCAGTGAAGTTAAAATATAACTTGCCCTGTTAAATAAGAGACAGAGAGATTGCACTGAATAAAACAATGCTCTAAATAAAAACAAAAAGAACCCCAGACTAATATTTGAATATGCCATTCAATCTTTTCAACAGCAACTAAGAAATAATATATTAAAGAAGTGTTACCTAGCCTTTACCAAATAAATTTTCCTCCATAACTCATCATTTTGACTTCTTTAAGAACATAGCTTACACCACTCAATATATATATATATATATATATATATATTTATATATATGCTACTAGACTACTCAAAATAACAACTAGCTCTAGCTAATGAAATCTAAATAAATTGTCAATAATAATAATAATAATATAAATACTGTAAAGTACCCCAACTTAACAAATTGTTAAAGACATATAATATTGCACATATATTAAATCATTCGATGAACGTTTGGACTGCTCTTAAATTGTATATTAAAGAAAAAAATGATTAAAACTGTAATGCACATTATATTGAAGTAGCAATGTGAAGGCATAGCGAGGTCAGAGCTATCAACGATGCAGAGACTAGTTGTTGAAGATGAATAGAGTAATGACATTATACATGGTTGACAATCTGTGTAACTCTATGATGGAACACCATCACATTATTCTAAAGAGTTAGAATTGAGCCATATTTACATTAAGCAAACTAAACATTGGTTGGCTAATCTAGTTACTCGTTTAGAGCAATCAAATAATAAATAAAGTTTTAGTGGCCATATTATTTAAGACGGTAGAAACAAACCCTGGGTTGTTTGGTAAGCTGCTCAGTAGCTGACAATATCACAAACTTTGCCTTAAACTATTAGTGATGTATGATCCTGAGCATGAGACAGCTCAATAATAGCGCATTGAGGTGCTAACAGAATATTTCTGGATCCCATTTTTGTGTCCAGGTGTTATATTTCCACATATATTTCAATTTCATGTTAATTTAATTGTATGATTAATATATTTCAAAAGAGCAAACAATACATTATTTAATATCATGAAATGAAACATGTAAATGTAATGGCATACAGCACTAAGTTGTAGAAAATTATAGATAAAGATAATATTGGCCACTATTGGTTGAGTAGCACTATGGTGTGGTTATCTACTTGCTCTAATACAGGTGAGTGAAAAGTTTATCAGTTTTCTTTTTCACAGTAAATTCATAAACTTAATAGTAATGTAGATGAATAGAACTTAGGAGACTAAACAAAGTGTGAATATGGTTTCTTGTTCAAGAGTTAATACTTTTTCAAAATAATGTGTATATTATACATAGATAGCATCAATATCTTCAACTTGTAAAGAAATGTTTGTATCAATATTTCAATTAACATGATATTACTATTATTTAGTAATTATAATTTTTCAATAAAGTATTTTATCCTCAAAGAGAAAAGAGTGCTGTTGAAAGACAAACTGCAACACCTGACATAACTTGAATTATAATACAGTAGATTAGTTACTTATTGGCAGGGAGTCGAACTGGAACAGGAACCGAAATTAACATTTCTTTTAAAGGCATTGAAACCAAAACCCTAAAAACACTATTCTGAAGAACCTGAACTGTTAAATAATTTTAGGTTCATAAAGGTTCTAAAAGGTTTTTAGTTTTACAGAATTGTATATAATTTTGATATGTTGCACACTCCCCCCCACCCTCCTAAGCTTAGTTTAGTTTTGCAATGTTGTTTCCCTCTTTCTCAGTAAGTTCTGAAGAGCCTTGATATATTTTAGTCCAATACTCTGTTTGAAACCGAGTTAATGAGCCCTTAGCAATACACACTAATGAGTTTAGATTCCAGAGGAAAGTTATGACTGTCACATTATTCTCTCTTTTCTCATTTTAATGTTTAAACTAGAGGATTAAGAAGATGTATTTAGCTTTGATAGGCTGCATATAATATCACATTCCTCAGAAGTTGAAATACAGAAATTAAAAAATCATCTCTTTTGGACACGCAGTCTAAAGGGCCCCCTACACGTACAGGCTCACCGTATGGTGACACCTGTCTGGTCTGACCTGACAAGTAAAACTGATCGTGTAGAGGAAAACCTGTCGGCCTGTTAAGTTATTTTTAAGACCTGTTGAAAATCAAACATAGCTTATACTTTCATCTGACCTGTTAGGTGAAACCGAGTGTGTAGTGGCATTCACAGATAAGGCCGTCAGTTCTTTGTTAGCTCTGGAGCACTACACGTATATATCAACTATTCAATTAGTAATTCAATAATAAGTTTCAGTAGACCAATAGTGTATTAAGTGAGGTTAAATTTGTATTCTAAATAATTATTATTCAGACGTACAATATAGGGTTTAATTTACAACGTTTAAATCAAATTTTCAATTTTTTAAATAGCTTAAAATAGTTTTTAAAAATAAAGTGATTACTATGGAAAATGGCAGCTCCAAAAGAGTACAGTAATAAATTAACAAATGTATTTTTGGAGGTATATAAAAATGCTGCCTTTGGAAGGTTAATAAAAGCAAAGAATATTCGGATCAGGCAAGAAAAGCGCAGTGGACAGATTAGCACAAATGCTGAAGACTGTAGATCCGGGGGCAAATTGCGAGACAGAGAAAAAAAATAAAAATTATGTAGCAATTTTAGGAAAGAATGAAAGAAAGTTACTGCAACAAGATCAAAGTAAAACTGTGATATGACAGTTAAACCTGAATAGTGTAGGGGCAGTAGACCTGTCAGGTCAGACCGGACAGGCGTCACCGTAAGGTGAACCTGTACGTGCAGGGCCGGTTTGAGTACTTCCTAGAAGTGAAAACTGATAATGTGGTGGTTGGTTGAACAGCTTATAATAGCGGGTAGAGGGAGATGGAAGGTGGCAAAATGCAAACTTTAAATTCTTTCACTCAAGTTTAGATTAGGAAGTAGCTCAGTGAATGTGTTTCTTGTGTAAAGTGTGGAGGTGATTATTTGTGTTGTTAGTAAGTGGTTTAAATAATATTATTAATGGGGTGCATTAAAGAAAACTCAGTTCAGAAGTTTTTTGACTATGAGATTGACGGTGATAGATCAAAATGCATATTAGAAGGATGCACTATTGCTATTAAGGTATGTTATAGTATTTTTTTAAATCTAGCAATACTTTTGATCCTGGGTGCTATTTTCTAAGAGATTCTCCGCTCTCCTTCCACGCAAATGTGGATACACATCCCCTAAATATGAAAATAAAAGCTTCCACATTCATTAAAAAACAAGTATCGGAATTAGTACATTAACGTAGCTTGAATTGATAGAAAGATGATGTGCTAGAAAAAAAGAACCAGAACACTATCAGGAACCGGATCCAGAACCAATAAAAATGTCAGTTTAACTCCCTGCTTATTGGGTTGTACTTTTAGCTCAAATTTGTATAGCAGATTATAATTAAAGCTTAGCAAAATTTACTTGCTCATATATTTTGTATTTTTTAATTTGATAAAAGTTTATATAAATACTTTGGCTAAGAGAAATGAACTAAACTTTGTATTATTCTTTAAATTCATTATATTAAAAAATATGTGGAAGTTTAATTTTATGAAATTTAGTCTTGAGACCATGTATTTGGGTCATTATCACCAAAACATCAAATTTTAAGCTTAACACAAAAGTATTAAAAAAACATTTATTGTTCTAGCTTTGTTTAAGAAATCTATGTTAATTATATAACCTATCCCTGGTGTATTTTTGGAAAAGAGTTTACTATTTACCAAATTTTAAAGCCAAATGACCCGTCTATGATTAATTTTTGTATCAAATACTTAAAAACAACTATTTATATTCAATGTATTCTGCATCTATGTTATATATTTTTTTAAATTAGCAGTAAAAAGAGTTTTCTCTATATTTCTGTGCCACATCCTTGCTTGGTCACAGCTTATATTGTGTACAAATTTGTCCATTTCTTTAGTTACATTTACTTAAATGTACAAGGATTAAAAATGAATCAATCTTTTGTCACTAAGATGTCACCTCTTAATACGATAGAAATGTGTGTAGTGCTACATTAACTATTTAAAATAGGTAGAATACTGAACTAGTTAGGGCTAACGGTGAAATCCTAGGGTACTCGTTTTTAAATCTTCAAAATGTTGCTTCTGAATATTTTTTAATGGCAAATGTGTCCTTTAGTCTCAACGCTGAGAGCAGAGGTAAAAAACTTGGCACAGAAATAATGTTCAGTAAAAAGTCTGTATATTATTTTATCTCAATGGTTTATAAAAAATAACTATACTATCAGTATTTTTTAATTTAGATTTGTTTTCAATCTATTTTATTTAATAGGCATGAGTGCCAGCTAAAACAAAATGTTTAATGTGTTGCAGTTGTCATTAACTTACAAAAGCCCAATATATAATAAATCAACTTGACAAGATCCTTAAGAGTATTACTTTGAAGAATAAAATTAGCACACACTATGCTATCCAAGTAACAAGAGTAACAATATACATACACTAGAATTTACAAGGCAAAAGTCACAAATATGTTTTCATTATTAAATTATATTAACAAAATAATTTTGTAACAATCCTAGTCATGTGTAGTTTAATAGATAATTATTTATATCACAATAATAAAAGTGTTAGTACAATATAACTACTGCACCAATTTGTATATTGCAAAATTGAAGATACATATTTTAACAGCCTCACTTAATTGTGATCAGTAATTGGATGGTTTGAAAAAGTTTGATGAAAACTGTTGACTGAAGACCTACAACTTTTAAAATATTGACAAATATATTTAATCAAATATTCTAATGTAATATATTAGAAATAAGTATTAATTCATTTACTTTTTTTATATGTTTTCCACCCAGTTAATAAACATACCTGGTTAATTCGGTTCCTATAAATAATTATGTCCTGTAGGCTATATCTCAATATATCAGTGAAGATTCCAGAAATGGCCATAGCTTAGTTATCTTAGTCTTCTCTGCCTCATTAGGACTAACAGAAAAAAAACACTTACATATGTCATTAATTTATAATCTATATTTTTAAAGTAATGTGTGAAAATGAAGATCTTGTAAATAATATGGAAGAAAACAAAATTTAACATTACTGTGTTTTTAATATGTACCATTTCATTGGATCAGACACAACCTTACTGTCTTCTGCACGACGTCATAAAAGGAAAGATTGAGGGTAAGAGGAGCTTAGGAAGAGGGAGGGTTCAAACATTAGATGACTTGAAGGAAAGAAGAAAATTCTGGGAGATGAAGGAGTCAGAGAACCGCATTTGTGATCTTAGTTTAGTGGCAAGAGGAATAGACCTGCCATAAGACAGAACACATAATAACAACAACAATAATAATAATGTAGTAATATTTCATTGCAATACATCTTTTGTTGATTGCATTAAGTTGCAATTTTTAAAATGTTTAATCTTCACTCTTGTATGGTAATTAAAATTATTGTTAATGTAAACTATAAATGATATTAACCTAGTTTTGTATAATAATAAAATTATAAAATTTTTAGAAAAGAATGCATACTTTATTTGTAAAGTGAAAAAGTTGTAAAATAATTTTAACTACCCTAAATAAATATATTAGAGTAATATGTTCCTAGTATATTCAAAGAATATCTTTAAAACAAATTAGTTAAATACCTACCAGTAATAAAGGTATTAAAATTGCACGCAAATCCTTAAAAAAAATAGCTCTATCGTTATTAATGTGATATTGCTTGAAATTCTAAAATAAATAATTAGATATGCATAAAATGTCATGGAATATAATTTAGATGTCATGGCATATTTGAATATGTTTAAATAATCAGTGGCAATATGGTAAAACAGTCATGGTTTTAAAAACCAACAAAAAATGGGTGTGGCATACACAGCCCACCGTCTGGCTAACTGAAGCTTAACAGAAAGTAAAAAAGTGTAAAAAGCAAGAAATGACATATTTTGATAAAATAACACTTAAGAGATTACACTTTGAGAAGTTGACTCATTAGTAAAAATGACAACACTGGTGACTACACTAAGAATGCCCTTCAAATCTCAGAAAGTTAACAAAAACTACCTTTTTAAACTGACCTCTAAACCCCAAGGAATATTCCATCACAAACCAACAACAAAATTATTATTCTAAATAGTTATATTTTTAACATCTAAAGTAGCTTGCTATTTAGTAGGCTATCTTTTGAAATCATAAACAGTTTCATCTCAGATGCAAGATAACAATTAATAACAGTAATAATAATAAAAATCAATCTCAACCAAATAATGTTTCTAGACATTTGACAAAACTGATGTTATAATAACCTGTCCCAATTGAATCCATCTTGAACGTCATTATTCAACTGCACTGAAAACTGTTCCCCGATTGGCAGATGTTGGTTGCTATGGTAACCAGGTGCTGACTGGCTTCTATCACCGGACTCACTCATACTGAACCTTTGAGCAGGTTGGCTTCCTCCAAACTTAAGATAGGAACAGTCAGCTCGAGAGTTAACCTCATACCCACACTCTGAGCGACATCTATTACCTCTGTTATTCTCTAGCCTGAGTTCAAGATGCTCAGTTGAATCAAATTCTGACCTTTCATCAGATTGAAACTTTTGATTCAACTGGTTCTTGTCACATTCCTTCATAAAATGATTGCCTTGATGACCCTCAAACATTTTATGATATGATCCACTTTCAAACTCTTGAGAAGAAACTGAATTTATGTTAACGTAACTACCATCATAGCAATTTGAATAAGTACAGTTAGAATTAGGTTCACATTTCGTGACACCTGTTTGTCTGTATTGGCTACTGCCTGAAGTGCAGCATGCACTAACGCCTGAGTAGGAACCATTGGGAGGATTAGCGTTGTTGTACGTGTCACTCAGCACAGTAGCATCCACAGAAGCATAATGAGAGCCCATTTCATTTGAGTTACTGGCATATGGACTATTTCGAGCATTTACTTCATATGGGTTAGAACTGGCATCATCAGGAACTTTGGAGTAAGAGCTTTCCTGAGAACTGATCTTATTAGCATAAGAGCCACTGGAATAAGCAGCAGATCCTCCAGGAATACTAGCATAGGGGTTGGCAAACATGTTCTCGTGAGGAGCATTGGCATAGGGACTGCTGTACAAGTTGGGATAAGGGCCGCTGTGGGGTTCAGCTCTAATAGTGGGCTTGATAATGTTACCATACGACTCTGGTGGGTCACTCGCGTGATGGAAGCTCTGGTAGGAGTCGTGATCCTGAGCAATAGAGCCATTCATATAGAAAGGGTCAGAATATGGCTCAGTGTTGTTTTCTGACTGTTCAGTATTGTCTAGACTCATGCCATACTGTGACAGAAGTCCATTCATCACAGCTGAGAACTCCTTGGTGTCACTCAGTTCCAAGTTACCGAGATCGCCGGAAGATGGCTGCCTCACTGTTGTGCTTGCATCATAATTGGATTGGGAATCATCCGCTAAACAAGGTAATCACATTGTTTCACTTTTTGTTAAAATGAGCTTAAACTAAATGTTAAATCATAAGAATTATCAAACAAGCAATTTAAAAAAAGTAAGCTACAACTTGAAAATATGATCATCTACTTATTAGTCTATGTGAGCCTATATGAGTAATAAAATCCCTGAATATGATCCTCTGTATTTTGTATGATGATAACTTCTTACCAATGTCCATCTCAAGCTGCTCATTATGGTCTATCCTTTTCTAATCTTGGAGATAAATTATTAAAACCGGCTAAACTAATTCAGTACAATATTGTTCCTAGCTGACTGTATCACATTTATTTTTGCTGGAACTATGGCAATTGTGGAATGAATATCTTTAAATTTAAAATAAAATATATTTCAAATATATTTTATCGAAACCTATTTATTTTGTATCAAGCCCTCCACATGCTTCACTAATCTATTCATATATAAAATTAAATAAATAGAGCAAAAAATTAAGTCAATAAAAGAGAAAAGTAAATGTGTGCACAAAAATATTGGATTGAAAATTTAAGGTTGGATTTCAATTAGAAAAAAAGGAATTCTATTGTGAAATCAAAAACTAAAGAAAAAAATCATGAATAAATAATTCTGACAGGTGTGGAGGTAGCCAAACACATTAAAATAAAAATTGAATAAAAAAAGTAGATTTACAACCTAAGTCATTATTACCAAAATATAAAGTTGCAATGAGACTGAAATCGTGACTAAAGAAAAAAGAAATATTTTTGAACAAAATGTTTTAACATTAAAAGAATTGAGTGTCACCGACAAAAATTACAGGATTACAGAAGAAATGGAAGCATACCCCAAATCAATAAGATAGTCGCACCATGATTGACAAAAACAGTCGAGACAAAATGGATCTCCCTTCTACTGTGGGCGAAGAAAGACAGTGAACAGCAAATCACAAGATAGGGAGACTTCCTGCCAACGGTTTCAGCGAATGGCAAGACAGGAGCTACCGTTGAGTCCACCAAGTAATTTAAACTAGGCCTAAGGCACAAATTTAGTTATACATTTAAAATGCATTTCAAATTTAACATCTTTAGAGATTGAAATAGTTTCTACTTTTACTAATGTTATCACTTAGCACACTCATATTTACCAAAAGCAAACAACTTATGTTTATTGGTTTAGCTGTTAAAATCTATAGTACTTTCAGTTAGTGGATATCATCTTCAGTTTCGATCAGATTGAATGGGATCTTTGTTAACATCAGTCAGCTGTTAGTTAACCTCTGATAATAAATCTCACTTCAGGCTAGCCCTTTTTTTTCTGCTACTGTTTTTATATCCATGTTATTATCACTAAATATGAACTGTTATTATGGTTTAACTTTTTTATTTCACTTCCATACCCCTTGGCAGCCCATTTCCATAAATTGTGCCCTTAATTTTAGCAAAATGTTTGATTGCCACAGTAGTAGTTATTTCTAAATTATTTGTTGCAACTGAAAATAAATGGTCTCATAATGGGATTAAAAAACAATGTAATAATAAGGTGAAATATATTTTCACATTAAAAAAGCAAAAGTTACAATAATAACACGTTTAATTTATTTCTTAATGTATTAATAATTATAAAACCAATTTATGTTTGAAATTGAAATCATTTTTCTCAAGGCCAACTATAAAAAATACCGTCCCTCACCTTGTCATTGAATTAATGTAATAACTTTTGACTGATCTTTTGTCTTAACACTGCTGGCTAATGTAGTTCTTTCTGTCATTATTTAATATGTTCACGTACTTCCAAACTTCCTGGCATGTACCCCTGGGGTTAAGAGCACCCCACGTTGGGAACCATTGGTCTAATGTGTCATCTTAAAATTTAATTGGATTACCGATGACAGGGAGATCAGCAGGGATCATAAAAAAAATTGATAATTTTTTCAAGGACAATTTTCAGAGAATTTCACATATTTTCAAGAACAAAATTTGCATGTTAGTCAATTGTAGACAAATAAGCGAGCACTGTCTTTGTGGTAGAACATTTAATGCAAGTACCTCCTGTATAAACTGATTAAAAATGCCATTTTCCAACTCCCCTTCATCCTCTGCAATATTTCACAACATTTTTTACACTGCCGAATATTTCATTTTTAATTTACAATGTTAGATATTACAGCTTAGTATGCAAAATTAAAGTCCAACCTGGTTTTATTAAATTTTCTTAAGTCTTTTGAAAGTTTTCAGATTTCTTCATTTAACTTTGCAGCTTTGGCCCATTATTCAGATGACTTTTTCCTGTGTGTGTTTGATCTTAATAGAAGAGTGAAATAATTCCTTTTTTCAGCAAGTAATGCCATTATTGGCTTCTTTGTTAAATATATCGATTGATTTCTCAACATGTGTCTTCTTCTTTAACTCGTAGACAATCTCACTCACAATTGTGACCTTTTTATAGTTTTAACCTCTTATGATCTAAGTAGTGTTGATAACGCATTTTAGATGTTCTAGCATTTGTCAAAAGTTATTTGCTGAAAACAACACCACTTATATCTTTGTCAGAAATAATGTATCTAAATTCATCATACACCATTCTCATTGCTACTGGAGTTTTTTTCTTTTAAATTTTCCATAAAAATCTCTTTAGTGACAGAGAAGTCACATTTCACAGATGCTTGGCATGAGACAGAGTTTAGATATTTTTGATAACCTGCCACAAATCCCCATACTGTTTGTGGTCAGGAACTACTTTTAAAAAAAATGAATCTAGCCTTTGGGTATTCCTACCAAAGTTTTTAAACATTGAATGATCTAGTGACACTTCTTTGATAAAAAAAAAACTTGAACTCTAGTAACGCTGCATCGCACACACCTGAAATTATCACTTTTCTATTTTCAATCTGTTGAAGCAATCTAGTAAATGTTTCGGCTGTTTCAGTTTGATTACTTAGCATGGATTTAGGGTCAAGGCATCTGGAAAGTCTCACCACAGGATATTTCAAAGGATTTTTGCCAATACCTCTTTGATCAATACTCTCAATAACTCAGATATTTTCCATGCTACAAAACCAGTTTCAAACTTTTTGTCAACATGATATTATCATTATTATTGGGATCAACTCCATACAGTTCTGCATGATTGTTTGCTATAACTTCCTTCCTCATGAATAGTGGCATACATTCATACAACAGTTCTATTGTGTCAGAAGATTGAAAAGGAATCATGAATGAATCAGTCTGGAAGCACTTGAGATACGGTTGTATTTGTTTTTCAATAAAAGAAAGACAGTTTGGCAATCATAAGTGAATCTTTAGTAGCCTTCTTAACAGTATGAAAAGACATTGAACATACAGTAGATTTAGGCTTATCTTTGTAAGAGTCAACAAATGCTACTACTTGTAGCCAGATAGCAATAGCCGGTTCATAAACTACAACATCCTTCACCCACCTTGTTGCACAAAACTTTAATGGAAACAACTGAGTTTTATCATTTGGTAAGAATTAACTTCTTCTTGCGGGTGTATCTTTGAATATTTGTAATATTCCAACCTGTTTCCTCAACTGCAAACTGGAAAGCTACTACACATAACAATATCACTGAGCAATGGATATTCTAGATATTTGGCTTTCCTTTGGGTAAGATAATCCTTATATAGTTTCAAATTTATGTTAGGCCTATCCATTCCGATTTGCACAAGATTCATTGAGTTTATCCCTCCCAATTCAGTTTGTAATGCTTATTATAATATTGTCAGCTCTATCAAGTCCAAGAAATGTGAAACGGTCCATTCCACTTGAGTTTAGGTTGGTGTTGTCATGTATTTAGCATAGCGCCACACTTTAGGAGTACTCAATATGGCTATGAAACTGGCCTTATAAATAAACAGTTTATTAACTTGAATATTAACTAAAAGGGCAAACTATGATCAAAATGTATTTAGACCAAACTTTTTATTTCAATGAAGGTTCAGTATGTGTGTACCATTACTTGATTAAGAAAAATATTGGTTTTTACAGTTTTTCCAGAAGAAAAAATTAATTTGTTTTGACTTTGAAACTCTAATTTACACCTATATGGAAAACTACTTTAATAATAACCTGTTCAAAGTAGTATTTATAACCTTATAATCAGTTTATAAAAATATCAAAGTGACATAGTGATTGTTAAATTAAAAACAATCATAGATTGGGGAATGCTTTATTTTAAAGCCTCTATTTAAATTACTGAATAATTACACATGTTTTGGGACTCTTTTTATAAAAACTGTATTCTTTACCTCCTCATAAACAATGACTGAACCATGTTTGGTCAAATTTAGAACACAATAATGAAGGACATGTTACAAATAGCTCAGTGAATAAAAAAAATCTATAAGTTTTTTTTTAACTTGTGCTAGCTGCATTTTATTTTATGGGCTGGTGGAAGCACAAAATTCCTATTTGATCATGATACTTACTCTTAACTTAAACCGGCCCGTTGTAAAGACATAGCAAAAATAGCATGACCGTTAAAGGATAGTGTGCAGTGTAGAATGAAATGAAGATGATCCAAGGGCAAGAATCCATCAGACTTTAAGTACAATATGGAGAAAGTATTGTAATGGAGTGGAGCGCATTAAGAAGAATAGCTGTGTGCAACAATAGCAACACAGGTTTTCAGTTGTGAATAATGGTACACACACATCACCGAGATGAACAGTGAACAAGTACGTTCTAGATAGTCAACAGCATCAACTGCCAATCAGTCACAACCAGCTTGAGTTCATAACATGTGTGTAGGATGAGTTTCTAAACAATTCACAAAAAGCTCAGAGGAAATTTAACAGCATTTGCATGAAGGGGGAATGGAAGGAAACCATGTAGGAAAAAGTGCCAACAGTACAACCAACCGGCATTAGAATACCTATGTCCAAGTCATTGGCAATCTAAACTAATGCAATATTGACCATCGATACAAGCCCATGGTCTAATGGAATGCTATCATAATTAATGTGATGCATTTTTGAAGGGCAATTTCCCTGGATATGAAAACCCTCCAAAAAGTTAATGATGTAGTAGTGGATAAAAAAAACCGAGATTGCAAATCAAATATAAGTTTAAAACTTAAACATTGGTAGGAAAAATAAAATTACTTTACTTGGGATGCACAATATCCCATTTTGAATCACAAACATGAAAAAAAGTCACAACAATAAACAGTATGTTAAAGTGAGATTCTTAAGAAAAGGTGAAACCAGCTATTTTAAAGAACACCGAAAACTGTTATTGAAAATTTGCCACCTACATGATTGTAAAATACACCATAAATGAAAAGTGAACACAACCACATTGTGTGCATTAGTAACATCTGGAGGCTTAGAAGTAGCCCCATTGATTGCCCCTGCATCGGGCTCACAATGGACTGAAATAACTGCGACAGGTTTGTACTCGGCTGGATGCACAGTTATTGCCTCATATCATCTTCATTTTAATAAAAGTACACTTATTCTATCTACTGTTATACCCTCTCCCTTTAATCAAGCTGTTAGATAAAGTTAATTGCCGATCTAGGTAGTGATGAACTTTTTCATTGGTATGCATTCTAATTTTCACTCACTAAACATACAGATGAAATTCCACCATAAAAAATATTTATGAAGAAAAACTAAGCTTATAGTAGTAATAGTAATAATAATAATAATAATAATAATAATAATAATAATAATACCTGTTCGGGTTATACGCTAATCACGCTAATGAATTAGGAATTGTGAAGGTTGAATTAGAGGAAGTGAACTCGCATTTGCGTGGAGGGAGAGTGGAAAACCATTTAGAAAAAACCACCCCCAGTTCACCCGACCGAGATTCGAACCTCCATCTCCCCGTCCTCAGTAGTCGAGCTCAACACGACAAGCGTGTTAGCCAACTATGCCACCGAGGCGGGTTAAGCTTATAGTAATATTTAAACATGTCACAAATAATAATTTAGTTCACAGCAATGGATGCACAACTAAATAAAGTTAGCCTTGATGCATTAATTTAAAATGTGAACTTAACGAGAAAGAAAAGTTAATACTATGTTATGCACAGTTAGCTAATTCTTATTGCATTAACAGATATATAAAATAAACTAATCACACAAAAACCAAATATAAAAAACTAAATTAAAATCCAGCCCACACAAATATTGTTAATAGTTTAGATAACTAATATCACAAATTAAACAAAAATTAAAGTTAAGCACCAAAGGAAATATTTATGTAACCAAAAAGACAAGAAGCCATGACTTGTGTTGCCAATAGATAGCCCCATTGTAATGATATCGATTTTTCCTGTCTTTTTAATATTCGCGATCATATTTTAAAGTAAATATATTAATATTTCTTCTTTTCAG
>CABFVX010003075.1:0-45960 GCA_902151425.1 Timema shepardi
TTTACCGACATAGACAAACAAAAGTTATTAATTTGCTAAATAAACTTCGTAAAATCAACAACCTGTGTCTTTGCTGTCCCAAAATTTAATAATTATTATTATAGTTTAGGCATTAATGTCATCAAAATATAGAGTATGTAAAATACTTTCTAGTAAAATAGTTGTATAAAATAATGTCAAAAGGAGAGTGATAATATAATACATTAATCAAAATAATAAAATAGAATCATGTGCTGACATAATCAGTCAGTTCAGAAAGCGCATGTTCAATACATCATATGAGAAAAAAAATTGAACAAATATCAACATTTGATCAAATAAAAAGTGAATTCGGTCAAACATGTAAAAAAGAAAATTAGGTGAGCACAACAAACTTTATAAAATCACTTAGAACTAATGTTAGTTGCAATCAGATCACTAATTAAAGAAATTTCAAAAGTAAACAAAGGTAATGATAATTTGTGGATTAATTTCTATTGTAAGTAACACCATTATTCTCTATCAACAAACTTACAGAAAATGAGGGAGAATTAAAATATTATTAACTTCTGTAAATAAATGGAGCTATACTAAATTTTGGTAAGCACAAAGAAGCTGATTAGTTCAGGATGGAATATTAAATGTCATTCTTTTAATTAACTTCCAACATTGTTTTACTGTCTTACTATTTTACAGGTAGATCGTGAAACAAATATTAACTCAAGATTTTGATGAATTTTGACGTTTCATGATGTCCCAAATCCGAAAAAGTGGTTTTTGAATTCCCATTCGTCTTTACCTTGGCATAGAGCCTAAACTATTTAACCGATCGGGCTTAAACTTGATATCTAGTCTTAATAAGGTTGCCCCAAGGGGTTTATGGAATTGGATATCTAACCCTAAAATAAAGGGTAGTTTACTGAAAGGTGAAAAGAGAAAAAATCTATTTTGATTTAATTTTATTTCCAAGCATTTATCAATATTAGAAATAATGTGGCTATTCGATTTTTTGTCTGATGCGTAAATTCTCTTTTTTATGTTATTATTTCTCCATAACTCTGAGATATGATATTACTTTAGCTATTGTTTGAAAATGGAGATATTTACTCAAAACTCGTAATATACACTATCAAACCCAAGCATAAATTGCGCTATACCTATGTAAAACATTTTTTTGACAACCGGTTTTAAATTTTATAATTCTAGTTTTAAAGTATTAATGCCCTCATTTGTATATTTGGAACAATACAAATTATCAATATTGGGTCCACAAGGGTCAACATTTTGTATTAAAATTGTTACTTCTGGCTAAAAAAAAAAATTGACATTTTATTTGATATTGCACATCTTCAGGTCATTGCATTCCTATTAAATTACTCATTTATATATTTCGACCAATAAAAAATTTAAATATTTACTATTAAATCTAAAATGATAGAGATACAACTCTCAAATATTCTCTACAACTATTTCCCCTAAGAGGTTAAAGGAAAAACAACTAACTTCTTGAGAGGCTTACTAATATTTAGTTACTCTATGGCATTAAAACATAAGTAGGTATCTCTGTACAGCTAAAGCTCACAAAATTATATTAATATATTTGCCAATATGTCAGAACCTATTGGTTTTATAAAAATATATTTCAAATAAAAGTTTTTTATTTTTCATAGTGCTACAAATTTTCAATGACAAGTTATTTAGTCACAAATAGTTGTGGACATATAGACATTTTCGCTTCTCTAAAGTACCCTACAAGTTATTTTCATGGGAAAATTAAAATGGTAATTTTATTCATAACCTTAATCAACACCTAGATATGAATTTTAATCAAAATCGTTAGTCAATTTTGAGAAAAATGATATTTCCTCTTTTTGCCATTTAGTAAACTACTCTTAATTTTAGGATTAAACAGACATAGACAGACAGCATTGCAAAAAACCCTTTTTATGGTCTGGGGGATCATGAAAGGTCGACATACATCATCTTGGATTAGATTTTTTTACAACCACAATACTTTACAGTGTTTGAAAAAATCTAGAATATATATTTGCATATAGCTTGAAAATTATCTTTATAAAACTATGTTTCAAATAAATTATTTTTTATTATAAATACACCTACATATTTGTACTAGCGAGAAAGTATGTGTGGAGTTCCATATCATTTATTTCAAGCTTTACTGTGTGAAGATACCATTATGAATAAGTTTATTCTGGTGCTCAAAAGATTACGATTGTCTTAACACAAAATTAAAAAACTATATAATAAGGAATATGCATGTACAGATCTATTCATATTAATCAAACATAGTGTTTTTTTAGACTACTGTACCAAATCTGTTCAGTTATTTAGGTTATTTTTATTTCTTAAGTTTTTTATTTAGCCATTCAGGTTTTATGCTTAAGTACTAAGTATGTTAATGGATTAGTAATCAGGAAGGTTGAATTATAGGAAGTGAACTCGCATTTGTGTGGAAGGAGAGTGGAAAATCACCCCAGTTCACCCAGCAAAGATTCGAACCTTGATCTCACTGTCCTCGGCAATTTAACTCAATATAAAACTAGCAGGTTAGCTAACTACACCAACTAGGCAGGTGTTTCTTAATAAAGTGTCTTATTAAAACAATTTTTTATTAAATAGTGTCAGAAGCTATGAAATCTCAAAAATATAGCTATTTATGATTAGTGGGTATTTTTCTTTTAAAGTACATTACTTACTGCTAAGCAAATATGTTCGGCAATGAGGAGACCCAGCCAGCTAAATAATTATACAATTGAGGAAATCGAAAAAATGAGGAAAGATAAAAACCGCTTAAGTGAAAATTGAGTGGAGGAAGCCAACCTATGGAAAGAGGTAAAAATATGGTTAAGATTCTAATGTACAAATGTCACATCCTATTCATTTCTTCTGACTTCTATATGCTATGCAAATTTGAAAGTAACAAATCTCTTTTATCAATAAAGATATTTAAATATGGGAAAATGTAATAATTCTGTTGCAATTGCTAAGCAATTGGACTTGGCAACAAACTACAAGAAAATAAAATCCCCCTATATTCTGAAACACCTCTACATAAATAAATCTCTACTTTATAAAAATATTAGCCCCACCAAATAAACATTTTCACTTCAACTTATCTTGTTCTGCAAATAATTGAGTCAGGCCTATTTCTCACTAAAGAGTGTTGCAAGAACACAGACTATATCAAAGATCCAGGTTATCTGGATATATTCACCTTATAGAGGCACCATCACCATAGCATGAGCCAACCTTGGCATGACTTTAGAGTTGGGTTGACAGTGAACGATTCCGGTCGGTCTCAGGTGTTTTGTAAATTCTTCTTAAAATGGGGCCATTGCATGAATGTGCTACACAGTTGTTATTCCCAGTGCTCAATCTTTCATGAATATAGTGGAACATTATGGATCTACCTTGGGCCTTCTATATTACAAATCATCTTCTTCACCCTCCTATTCCTGAATACGACTCATTTTGGTCACAATGCACATATAAGGGAGGTCCAACCCAAGAAGTCGACTTATCCTTACACTATGATCCAGGACACTCCTTATAATAGGCGGTAACCGGTGAGCTGCTATAGCAGATTTATGTTGAAAGTTCCTTTAGGCTTAAATTTTTATACTCTGTTGTTTTCCTAAATTTATGTATTTATTTAGATTGTCATGTTTGAAGTAAATATTTCTATTCACTTTGGAAAAGTTGTATTATTTTAGTCTCCTGGATTAAGTGAAGTTGTGCAAACATCTCTCTGGACTCTTTTAAGTACCTTTTTTATGTTAAGGCTGGATGTATACGATTTGGTCATTTAACTAAGTATCACAACAATGTCTCTAGATTCTTTAATTCTTTATATTTTGTTATGCAATGGTTGATGTATATGTGTCAAGTTCACTTAGAAAATGACAATTCTGGAAATCTTTTCTCTGGGCTTTTTACATTCTAATATCTTAGTATGACAAAGGAAATTTTAAATGTGTCTGTACACCTATATAAAAAGTGACTAATTTTGTGACCATTCCTCTGGACTCATTTTATTTCCTGACAGTTTTGGGAAAGCATTTGTGTCTTACAATTGTATGTATTTCGCTCCTTCAACTAAGACATATTGTCTAGGTCTTGTGTATTTTCCATGTTGGTTTTACAAAGTAAACTTGTCTTTTATTTTCTTAATTTCCTTCCTCATTTCTACGATTTCACCTAAAATTGTATCTATCTAACCAGGCTAATTTACAACAATGAAGTAGGAGTGAAGAAGATGGAATTAAGAAGAAATATATTTACATTTGTGTGGCGTAAGATTTTGAAATCATTTAGGTAAAAAAATCCTCGGTCACCCAAAGGAGATTCAAATCTTGATTTCTCTGCTATTGGTAGTTCAGTCTACTGCAAGAGTGATGTCTCAAATCAGTCAACCAATGAAAATGACCGGAAGTAAATTAATTGAATATTGTTATAACAAGAGTTGGGATGACCAACTCTTTTGCTAATAATGCTGATCATTTATTTTATTTTAAATATACATATATTTTTATCTAGCACCCCGTCCTACTACCGGTTTATATTGTATGCATATGTACTAATTATTCAACTAGTTAAGGGTAAGGAAGGTTGAAATTAGAGGATCATATCCATATTTGTGTGAGGGGAGAGAGGAAAATTATTTTAGAAAAACCACCTTCAGTACATCTGACTGGAATTCAAGCCCCTCCCTCTCATCGGCAGTCTAATACTATCGAGAGTTATGCCTTGGACCATGCGACCACTGAAGCAGACCTGTATTCGATATGAATAAGTAGTTAAGGGTTGACATTAAACAGTACAATGTATATTAGGATATGCTGATGATTTAGCTCTATTGGGCAATATAGTATGGAAGAAATTTACACATTTTACTGGAAACTAATAAGGAAATTGGTTTAAAAGTGAACACTGAAAAAGTATATGATCACACAAAGAACACAGATTGGGGACAATAATTTAGAAATTACTGCGAACAACATATCATTTGAAAGGGTTAACGAGTTTAAATATTTAGAAACAATTTTAACTAGAAATAGGGATATTAGAATGGAAATAAGGAGAAGAATACAGATGGGAAACGCATGCTATTACTCGGTCAATAAGTTGTCGGCATTTCACCTGCTGTTCAGGTATGTAAATATCAGAATATCCAAAGCAATAATTATACTGGTTCTTTAATTTAGGGTGTTTGAAAACTAGGTGCTTAGGAAGATGTTTGGTTCACAAATAGATGAGGCTACTGGGGAGTGGAGCAAGTTAGATAATGATGAGTTACATACCCTGAATTAATCATTAGACTGTTACGATAATAAAGTCTTGTAGATTAAGGTGGGCGTGAGAGCAGCGCGGATGGTAGATTATGGAATCCTGTTCATAGTACTGACTGGCAAACCCAATAGGAAGACTTAAACAGAGATGGGAGGATAACATTAGAATGGACCTGAAAGATATAGCATGTAATGAGGTGGAATGGATAGAACTAGTTCAAGATAGGGATAGGTGGCTTAATTTTGTAAATGAGGCAGTGAACTTTCAAGTTCCTAATGCCATTAGGTAAGTAATATGCTATAACACACTTAGATATTTGAATGAAAACACATTTATTCGCTAGATTCATAAGAAATTTTAATAGTACTAGAAAATATTAAATATGCTGTGGCTACCGTTCGAAATGAGGATATTATGGTAAGGTAGATAAGTGTCGTAAACCCCTTGCTACAAATCCAAAATGCCAAACTGTAACATGTGACTATAAATTATTGATAATTTTTAATAATAAAAATAAATGCAAAGAGTTCATACAAAACTAGAACAAGATTATCTACAGGACTAAGATTTTGCTCATTTGTGTTTTCTCCATGAAGAGTATCTAGTTTTGAACACTTTGAATTTTCTTTAGTATTGCATTATCCACCTTCTTCTTCTTTAACATTTTCTCTAGTCTTTTGTTGCTCACTAGTGTTGACCTTGAAATTTACCCTTTAGTAATATCTCTATCCATTAATCTCATTAACTTCTTCCAGAATATTTTTATGAGACTAGAAGAGATAACTGTGAGGGGTTACTTATAAGTCATTCACGAGCTAAGTTTACCTGGATGACAGCTCGAAATGTTACTAGAAGTAATCCCTAATATATCACTACGCCAACAGCTGGCGTCTATCACTTTGGATGACTGTAATGAAAACAGATGGTAATATATTAATGTGATAGTTAACCACAGTAATTTGGGCCAATATTATTTATATATTTAGTTGAGGTCGGACACAAAGTTTATTTATAGTTTTATTCCACTTAAAAAAATATTCACACCACTTTCACAAAAACTTCTAACGAACATAGTCATTCACGAGCTAAGTTTACCTGGATGACAGCTCGAAATGTTACTAGAAGTAATCCCTAATATATCACTACGCCAACAGCTGGCGTCTATCACTTTGGATGACTGTAATGAAAACAGATGGTAATATATTAATGTGATAGTTAACCACAGTAATTTGGGCCAATATTATTTATATATTTAGTTGAGGTCGGACACAAAGTTTATTTATAGTTTTATTCCACTTAAAAAAATATTCACACCACTTTCACAAAAACTTCTAACGAACATAGCTTCAAAATGGCCACTGACAAATCTAAACCATATGAATGAACATAACGGTAAACAAGTTTTTTACAATGATGCAGACATGCAGTTGATGAAAATATTTTATTCAGTTAAATATTTCAAAATATGATAAAATAATCATAAAATCATTTATTGTATGTAAAAAAAAGACAAGAGTTTTCTCTTTTGGAAGTAAATATAATGCCTGTATTTAAAGTTATTGATGTGTGCACTATATAACAAAACTGCGATCTTTTACAAGTGTTGGCAACCCAAAACCTAAAACATATGATTTTCAAACTGTCATCCAGGTAAAAACCGATCATGAACGGAATATAAGCAACCAGGTGTAGGTGGGTGGTCAGTTGGCAAGTATGAGTCATCACTGCCTCTCTTTTTAAACTTATTATTTTTGACCAAGTGGAAACCTATCCCATCTTTCCCTTGAACTGCACTATCTTGTCGCCAAGCAATAGTACAAAGATACAAAGAATCGGGCTTAAATGCCATTGTCAGAATAACAATATAGTATCCAGTATTTCATGCTAAAGTTAAGATCATATTAGCTTTTAATGAAGTCATCATCATAAACTATTTCCAGAACCGCTTCAGTGGCTGCATGTTCTAAGGCTCTTGCAGTAGACTAGACCTCTGACAGGGAGATTGAGGTTTAACTCTCGGTTGGGTGTAATGGGTGGTTTTTTCCAAAATGGTTTTCTCTCCATGCATATGTGAGTACACTTCCTCTGAATTAAACCTTATTAGTTCCTAAAACCACTAGCCTAATTAGAACACAAGTATATATTCAAAAAGGGTGGTAAGACCCACTACTAAAAAGAAACTGTTTTCAGCCTGTAGCTGGGTCAGTTTATTAAAGTGCCTCCATTTTCCTCTATCTTCCTACTATTCTTACTTCTTTAATTGCCTCCATTCTCCTTTCACTTACACACTTTCAGTTATCTTCCTCTCCCATCTCTTTATTGGCCTCCATTGCTGTCTTTTCTTAATACTTCATCTCCATCATTCTCTTATTTTCATTTCTCAATACATTCCCATACCACCTCATGTAATACCACTCTTTCCGGGATAATTTAATTCCTGATCCTATTTCTCCTCATGACAGTTAAACATGCTCCTCACAAACTTCATTCCCATAGCTTTCACTTTCATAGTCTCCACAAGGAAGGCCAAGAAAGAGATGGGAGGAGCAGATAACAGGAAGTGTTCAAGTGAGAGGAGAAGAATGGAGGAAATTAAAGGAGGAAGAGTGGTGGAATGAAAGAGGGAAGCATTTTAATAAACTGACCAGGCCACAGGCTGGACACAGTTGATGATGAGTGAATCTCTATTACTTTCAATATCCATGTTTTCGCTACAAATGGGACAAGGGTCGGTCATACATTAATAATTTTGAAAATATACATTAAATTTATTTTGAAAATATTTTATTTCACAATTAATTGTAATATTACATTTAATTGTGCAATAAAACATGTTTTTGAGTTTAATGTATATAGTTACATAAATAAACACAAGATTTTTTCAAGTATAAAACAATATCAAAATATATTTGAACTTAATTTAGACCCTGAGAATATTTCATGATTTCAATTTGGGTCCACTTTTAATTGAAAAAGTGGACTTCAGACACTCATACTAAAAATGATGGAAAGTCATTTCCTACTTTACTAATAACTAGTATTCAGTAAAAACTGATTGGCAAAAAAAACATATTTGTTGTATGAATTTATTAAACTAAAATTATCAGTTATTACTACCACAAAGTGTTGCCCCAAAATCTTGTGTTTTAAAATGATTTTAGCATTTTGTATTAGAATTTATGAGAATGATTCAAAGCTTTCATAATCGCATACTATTTCATCAAACATTCCACCAAAAAATGATTTTTTATGTGCAACAAAGTCTAGCTTTGGCATCATTGTTTCTAGTGCCTTTATATAGTGATCAGTAATGTCATCATTGCTGGTCAAAGAAATGTGTTTCAGGTAGGGGAAATATTTAGTAATGAGACATAAGCTTGGTCCATCAATACTTAGATCTATCTCTAGGATAAGAGTTTCCAATTTATTGCATTTACTAAGTTCTTCAAATACTCTCTCAATATCAATAAAACTTTTGCTTAGGGTCAAGTCCAATGAGCATAAGTTTGGACAGTTTCTCAAATATTGTAATGTGTTGTATGTTAGAGTTTCACAACCTCTAAAACGAAAATGTGCAAGTTTGGAGAGCTTGTAAATGTTCTCCAAATTAGTTTCCACACCTAGGGGATGGTTTCCACTTAAGCCCAAATACTCCAATTTGGGATAGCATTCAAATATCTCCTTTAAACTTTCTTTCTTATAGGAATATACAAAGTTAAGATCTAACCTTATTAAATTTGACCAACGACTATTCAAAATAGTATTAAGTGACTGTTGAGCTTTTTGAGATGAAAAATCAATTTTAAGAGATTTAAGAGACCTAAGATTTTGAAGGGGATGAATATCAAGACTTTCTTCATTTGATTGTTCATGGATGGTTGATATTCGCTCTAACTTGGAACACGCTCCCAATTTCTCAATGATCTTATTACTAGCACCATAACAAATAAAATATATTGAAACTAATCTACTTTTCATTCTATCTAGGATGTAGATAATATCATCTTCATTTACATTTGGTCGCCCAGATCCAAAACTCAGATGTTTCAAAGACATGCATCGATCTGCAATGGGCCTAAATACCCCTTGAGTTAAGCATTGTCCTGTAAGGGTTAGGCACTTTAACTTAGTGCATTTACTTATTCTTTCAACAATTTCCCTTTCATGAGGGTGTTCCAATCTAACAAGAAAACTTTCCAAATTTGGGAAAAAAGCGAGCAAGTTATCAAGTTCTACTAATGTCAGGGCTTCCATCAACTCAACATGTAAACTTCGAATGTCTAAGGAATATTGTAGAATAGCTGGTAGTACAATTTTAATATTTGTCACAAATGCCAAGTGAAATCTTCTGATCAATGGATATGCCTTGATAAATTTAACAATGTTGGTAGTAGTAGCAAATTGTGGGCTATATGTCAAACAGTTCCACAGTTCAGGAACTTGGACAATATTTCTCCAACACTTGCAGACTAGCTGGACATGACACAGCACATCTAGTAGAGGCAAGTAAGAAAATATGTTGAGAAGTATTTCTACTGGCAAGTCAAGGATGTTTTTTGAAGACATTTCTGCCTTCACAAACTAAAAAAAATATCATAAAGCAAAATAATTTTATATTTCAATTCAAACATTTTGTAAGCAGTAAAAATAAAAGTAGTGAAATGTGGGAAGTTATAGTGGTTGAAATGTGACACCTTGCTTATAAAATTATTTAGTGAAATGCTAAGTTAATTTGTTACCATTAAAAAAGGATTAAACTTACATTTGAAAATGTTTTTTTTAAATTGGACAAAAAATTAAATGTGGAGTGACAATAAATAAGATATAATGTAAAATAGAAAACCATAAGTTAAAATTGTTACTAGTTAGTTGGATAATATTAAAAGTGAAGGTCACATATCAGTAAATGATTAATTTAAATTATAGACATGGAAAATAGGTTGAAACTATATATAGCTGTTAAAATAAATTGAAAGGTGATTTACTGCTGTGTTTGTTTTTGTGATGCATGACATACTGCCTGTTTTGGTGCTCTGTAATTCCTAATTTAAAATGATGGTATGAGAAGGATGGATTTAGAAGATAGCTTACTCACTGTAACAGTCCAACATTTTAACCATACCAACTAAACCCGGTGTCTTAGTTTGATTTCCGACATAGCTAGGAATGTACCATTATTAAAGTGTCAGCTGAGGGACTAGGTGTTGTGTCTGCTCTAGTATTAGGCTAGTTTGTAGATCATGTGTTGATAGGCCCTTTAATCATTACCTTATGTTCATAAAATGTATAGTATACAGTGATCCTAAAGTCATGCAACCCAAAGTAAAAACTTATATTTTGTGCAATATAATATATACATCTAATGTAAACCAAACAATAAGCCATAAGAAAATCACAAAAGGTGTTGAAAGGGTTATCCTTTTTCTCTGTAATACAAATTCACTTGTTTAACCATATTTCTAGACACATGACGAATCATTGCTTGGGGTATGGTTGCAACGCACTTCTCAATGTTGGTTTGCAGTTCAGCCAAGGTTCAAGGTTTGTTTACATACACTGTATGTTTTAAGTATCCACACAGAAAAAAATCAGGTGGAGCTAGGTTTGGGGAACGAGGTGTCCACAAACCCTTAGAAGTTACACGGTCACCAAAAAACCCAGCCAGCATTGTCATGGTGTGTGCAGTGGCGCCATCTTGCTGAAATCAGCAACCACATTCTGTTTCCTCCAGTAATGCGATAAACTGCATAGCAAATTCCTGGTAACAATCAGCATTAACAGTTTCTCTAAAGAAAAGAGGACCCACCACACTGTGATGTGAAATTGCAAACCACACTCCAATCTTCTAGCTGTGTAAAGGCACCACATGGAAAATGTGTGGATTTTCAGAACTCCAAAAACTACTTTTCTGACATTTTACATAACCACTTAAATAAAACCATCCTATGGCCTTTAAATAATGTTCCAAAATGAATACTCTCTCTCTGCTCGTGAAAAACTCATCTTACACTTTGAAATGATGTAACTCAACTGGCTAGACCTAGTGTGTGTATCAAGGTCACATGGCCTGCACAACACCCGGCCAACATTATAGTACTGCCATACATATAAACAACATGTTCATTTTCCATGTTCTTCTGAGATAAATATCTATGGAAAAACAGGGTTGCGTGACTTTTGGATCATCCTTTATATTATACACCTGTTAAAAAAACTGGAGATAATTGGAAAACCATAACTGTAATGAGCCATCTATAGGGCACCCAGTGTGAATTGAACCTCAAGCTGCCTGATCAGCCAGGAGTTATTCATTTGCACTAGTTAGGTTTAATACAAAAAAAAAGGAAAAATATAAGCTAATTGTTTTAGAGGATTACCGTAAATTCACCTAACTATGGTCCAGTTTTTGTACATTTTTATTCATATGTTTCATACTACTAAATTTTAAACTAAATAGATTTGTTTTTGAGAACATAGATTTCTTCTAAGTAAAATCCCACAATTAAACAAATAGAATATGTATAGTCTGGTATTTAAAAAAATTGAGATTTTGGTACATAGATGTGTTCTAAATTGCCTAAATATGGTCCATCCATGTTTTACAAGCTAGAATCTGTATTAGACTATAGATGTTCATGAAATATGACACATACATTAGCAAAACATTTCAAAACTTCTCTCAAAAACAAATATAGGTTTGACCACTTTTCTCACAATATAAACAAACAGTTACAGCTGTCCTTTTACAATTAAATTTATCAAAAATGAGTGTCCCCAATGGCTATCCAACTCTTTAACTTTGAAAATGTATTGTTTTTGAAAACTCTAGAGGGTCAGATATTTTTCTTACAATGTTTTCCAACTTGTGAAACAGAATGGCTTCCCTTTGAGGCCACTTTCAAAAATGTCAACACTTTTCATTACATTACAGGTTACAACTGCTTAACTTTTTTTTTTACTTCTATGACTTTACCAGGCCATAATTCTCCTTCATAAGACATAATTACATGATTTGATGATTTCAACATTTAAACTTTTAAATCACTTAAATCATTATCACAGATTTCACTCATTTCTTCTGAAAAGGGGATATCAGATTCTGATTGTAATGTGACATCATCAGGGTCTATGTCACTTTCAGAGGATGAAAGCCGAATTTTCTTTTTGTTTAGTTTTTGTTATTATTTATACTGCAAACCACTACCACTAGGCTCCTGACACACTACACCTTTTGTAAATGAGTTCTGTAGTTGAAGATTTTGAATTTAAAATTTCTCCAGCAGAAATAATTTTTCTTGGCTCAATGCTAACTAGCTTTTTTATTTTACAAAGTACAGGAATTGTATTATTTGATTTTATATGCTCCAAATGTTGAATGAATGCATCATCAACTTTGCTTTCTTCCACGTTATCAACAGATGGCAGTCAGTCTAAAACTTTTCATCAATTCAGAGGAAATATTACAGTTTTTCAGCATCCCAACTTCATATTTTCTGCTGCATTGCTCACTAATTATTTATTTGGATTATTCAAAAGAGAAGGAAACACCGTCTCTGGAATAGTTGGTTGTCGTATTCCTTCTCCAGTTAATTTCCAATTGTTCAAACATTCTCTCCAGTGAGATTTCATGGGACGAAAGTAGGCTACATCAAGCGGTTGTGTAAGATACGTAGAGTTAGGTGGTAGTGAAATAAATGTTATGTTATAGTTTTTACATGCTTGAAATACACAAATATTGATGTGTGAACTGCGATTGTCAGACAAAACAATTTTCTTTCCATCCAAAAGCTTGAGCTATGGAAGTAGTATAGAAAAGCAAAAACCACAGAATTGAACCACACACTTTTAGTATGATTGAACCTTGTCCCATTGTCCATTGATCATAAATTCTTTCTGCTTTGTATGCGACATAGGGTGGGCACAGGTCACCAGATGCATTTCCGCACATCATACTTGTCACTGCAGCTTTGGATGTATTTTTATTGTCTCAGGATACTTGCACCCTCACTTTGTGATAATACATATTTTTCCTGTGTCATCGACCAAATTTATGTGTTGAAAGCACATCTTTTACTAAATTTTATAAATTATCAAAAAGTTGATGACTTTATTATTCACCGCAGCATGATTGTGTTTGATGTTACTGCTAAAACGTTCAGATAAATCTTCAATGTGGTGTTCTACAAAACTCTCTGCCCAATGCTTCCCAGAAAAATTGTTATTAAATATAATCTCTTTTCTATCAATACTGTCCCAATATGCTTTGACAATGCACCGCAAGTCAAAAGTTGTAATTGGAAAACCAAATTCACACATAGCAACGATGTGGTCTACAAATGTTTGTTCTTCTTCTGAAGTGAAAACACATGAATGTCCTGGTTCTACAACAATGCCGTCACATCTTTTTCAGAGCATTTTAAATCTCCGGATGACAATACTGCCAGATATTTTGTAGAAGCTTGCAGCTTCACACTGAGACTTTTTTTTGTTTGAAAAGATTTCAAACATTCTGTGATTTGTTTGGCGAATAAGGTCGACCACCAATCTTACGTCTCTTGTTCTTTCTTTTGGCCATGATCACCATATTTTCACCTAAAAAATTACGTACATAAAATTAAAATGACAAAAAAAGATTTTTTTTAAAATTTTTTCAACACCTTTCAAATATATTTTATGAATTAAAATAAAAAATATTTGTGTTTCAAAAGGTTGCCCAACTATAGTTCACTCTATTAGGTGGTACATTGTTGGGCTCCTACTTGCATGTTTATACTCTTATAGTATTAAATATTTTAATCTATTAATTACATTTATTAACACAGCTTCAAAAATGTTTTAACAGGCCTATGATTAAGTTTACTAGCAATAGCGGTATTCCTATCTACTTGTCAAGATTTACAAACCTTACTTTATGCACAAACTAAATTTCACGTGTTTACACCAAACCAATGCCAATGGATCTATCAAGGGCTGTAGCCGAATAGTCCAAGGCCCCCTAGTCAGACCCTTGAGCTTTAGACTTGATACAGTCTTAATGATTTTACACTTTTCGCACTTTTCCTAGCGAAAACCACAGATCAAATTAACACGAATATTGCATCAAACTATTCGAACTGCAACAACCGTATTTAAAATGGCGGAAAACGGAAGTCAGTGCTCTAGCAGACGAAACGGCTAAAACTCTAAAAAAACTAAAACAATTGACAGTCAAACACCACAACCGACACTGCAAGAACAGAGCATGACTCGTAGCCTTCCGTATCCATGGTTACCAGGACCTCGAGAAGACTGCATAGGTATCATTCGTGGCTATGGATCTACACTTGGTCACATGATTGCCAATGCAACTATCAAGGCCACGAGCTAGGCAACGCCGCATAAGTAAACTTTTCGGATACAGTTCTAGGCTTTACAACAAAACTTGGAACATATTAAAGCTATAAGTCATGGTTACTAGATAGCAGCACAATTTTAAGAAATATTTCTGCACAGTAATGACATGTCAGACAAGACAACGAAGAAAATAAAAAAGATACCTCTTAGTTTGCATAAATGGCACACTGACTATAGATGGGCCCTAGGACAAAAGTTAGGTGAATTTACGATATTATTATTATTATTATTATTAGCACCCTTTCGGGTTATATGCACTTACGCTAATGTGTAATGGTAGGGTGATTGTGAGATGGAATGGAGGACCTACAGTCTAACGTGGAATCCGAACCACGGTGGAGGCCTGGTTTACGATATTGTTTCTTTATAAAGATAAGAGATAAATATTGGGATATAGTGTGAAATGTTTTACCTATTTTCGGTTAGAATTATTAATTACAGATCAACGCATTCCAGGCAAAATTACACAATATGACAAAACATCCTGGAGCTTTTAGGTGAGTACATTTAGGTTAGAATTTAGTTTTTTTTCTGTTGTCTGAAGCCGGGATCACGATCAACCTAACGTTAAATTAAAGTTAACTTAACATAAAGGATCTCCTCTTGGTTTTAGATGGAAGCGATCACAATGCAGTTAACTAAACATTGAATGTGAACGTTACTCGAAGTGTATCACGTGATCCAGCCAGCCAACAGGGTTATTTAGTAATTTATTTGTTGGTTTTAAGACCAAGATCTACTTTTTAGCTTTAACTCTAGTGATCTTAATTAAAATAACGCTAGTATCGTAATCCTAATAGAGCGTTATAGAACAGACTTAATTCAAATATGGTAAAGTAGTTAAAACCACAAAGCTTTTATTATTGCTTTCAAAAAAGGTCCTTGTTATTAAAATATAAATCAACTAATATTATCATGTTTGTAAAAGCATTAGTTAATATTTGACCATCTATTAAAAGAATAATTTTTATTATACATAAAATGTATTTAATTAATAAAAGCCATTGAAAAAAGTCAAAACGTTTGCTTAAACTATAAATCTATTTGGCATAAACCCCAAGAAAGAAAGAAAAAAAGGATCTAAAGACACACTTAAATAATTTACATTACCTACTTCAAGACTAATCAGTTTCAGTATGAGATTTTTTTTTTCTTTCTGTTCACCCGTATTTTATATTTTATAGGAAAGCTAAATTTATCCAAAAAGTTTAATTATAAACATCTATAATATAATTTGAAAACAATAAACATTCACTGACCATATACATACAATAATACCAATCACAGATCAAGACACATACTGTACAATAGAAATGTTTGGTTCGATTTTTTTTTATTTGATAATTAATTAAATGATCCAAAGCGCTACAACTCACTTTTAGGACTATGGATTTACAGAAATTGAAATTTTACAATGGTTCGACGCTTAAAAGATTAAGAAGCATTATGAATATTTTATCATGAAATAAAGTTAAACAATCCAAAACAAACCTTTTTAACAAAATACACAAAACATAAAAGACAGCAATATCATAAAAATGTTACAGATAATTTTGAAAAAGTGTGATAATATGGAAAAGTAGATTTTATACATAAATATGAGATAAACACTAAAAATAGAATTAAGTATATAAAAAGAAAAGAAAAATAACATTAGCAAATAATTAATAAGAAAATACACTCTGTCGATATTGAAAGGTAGAAACTTATGACTCACTGAGCCCGCGAGGTATGATATACCTCCACACATGATTGCAGAATAGTTTGCATAGCTACGCCCAAGGCCTAAGTTAGAAAAGGCCTTAAGTCCTTAAATAATTTCTTGGCTGTTGGGAAGGAGTGATGGTGGACGGGTTATGTCTTCTAGCAATGCCCGGATGGTTTGATTTACTAAATTAATTTTACTTTATTGTCCTGATAATGATAAAATCAATAATTAATATTTACGTACTAAGTTAATCAATCAAGTTTGATCTGATTAACATACGGACTGGTATTTTTTTTTAGCTATTAAAAATGTAACCACGTCAAACGTTATTTTGGCACGGTTACCCACATTGATTGGTTTTACATGGTAACATAAAGCAAGTATCCCTTTTTTAAGAATTTTCATTACCGTTTATAGCCAATTATAAATTTATTAATGATTAATTATTAAATTCCACACATGTATCGTAAATAACAAATTAACTCTAAAAGATTTTTACTTTATTTGTAAGAAGCTAAGTTTAAAAAAAAACTTCTGTAATTTAAGGGTCCCTATCCTAATTTAAAATATTTTATATTATTATTTCCGGATGGACAAAAGAATATTGATAAAACCTCATCAATTGGACATATTTTAGTTTTAAAAGTGAATTTATTTGTTTCTTCAACGTTATTAAGGCTGTGTATAGCTTTGTGGGAGCATGGTTATATTCCATACTTTATTTAATGTTACCATACCGGTCACAATATAACTATTAGTAAA
Source organism: Timema shepardi (assembly GCA_902151425.1). Taxonomy (NCBI): domain Eukaryota; kingdom Metazoa; phylum Arthropoda; class Insecta; order Phasmatodea; family Timematidae; genus Timema; species Timema shepardi. Next base: position 17,153 of record CABFVX010003075.1, read on the forward strand.
TAGTTTTGATCATTACTTTGATTGAGAAAAATTGTGGTTTAATAAGATTTACGTTGACTATAATTTTTTAATAAATTTTATGTATTATGTTAAATGCGTTCTTTTTTAAACCTTATTTTTTACTAAATCAATTTTGGAAATACAAACAATAAAACAGGCCATGTCGTAGACAAGTATTAATACTACATCAGAGTTAAGAAGTTTAAATAATTGAAAATTAAGGAGAAATATTGTATATTTTGGTTTACGAGCTTAAAAACACGTTAAATTATATCTCTGCTATTTTAAGGTTTGGAATGTAAATATTATTAAATTAAAAATATTGTAGTTCTGTACTTTTTTTTAAGAACGTGTGTTTATAGCCAAAGATACCCCGAACTTCATAACCGATTGTGGTGCGTTTATTTATATTCATTAGGATGTCTGCTAAGAGAGGATCTCGCATACATACGGTTTGAGTTAAAGTTTGATTTTCCGTTAAAGATACAGACGGATTTATTTATATCTGGGTGACCTGATGGTTTAGGGGCATGGTGTCGAACCTCTGTGCTCAGGGCCCGGGCTTCAATATTCGGTCCCGGCACAGATTTATCTGATTGCCAAACCCTTCCTTCCCCTGACATGACATGTATTAAATACAATTTGTGAATATCTGTAGTGCCAGGTCTCTACTGTGATTCGAATTCCACGTTAAACTGTAGAACCTCCATTTAATCTCACAATCACTCTACCTTTGCACATTAGCGTAAGTGCGTATAACCCAAACGGATAGTAAGACGCGGTGCTAATAATAATAATATTATTATTATCTATATCTGTAACTTAGGATCTCTTAAACCACTTAACCGACTGTGGTGCATTTTTACTTTTGTACTGAACCAATATCCAGGCAGATTTTTAGCATATTTGTTTATAGTCAGGTGTTTCGGTGTGAGTCCCGGTGAAGGGCCAGCCGATTGGTTGTATACATTTATGGAACAACACAATTACTGTAGGGTAGTTTTTATTATTCTGTAGTGTATTAATCCAGGCATTTTTTAGTATAGTAACTATAATCGGGTGTTTTGGTGTAAGTCCCGGTGGAGTGCCAGCCGGATATTTGTCTATATCTATAAAACCACACAATTACTGTGGTGTAGCTTTGATTATTCTGTAGTGTATTTACCCAGGCATTTTTTAGAATAGTAATTATAATCGCACGGTTTGGTGTGAGCCTCAGGGAAGTGCCAGCCGGATATTTGTATACCGGTACATCTATGGAACCACTTAACCGATTGAAATGTAGTTTTTTTAGAATATTTATCCAAGCAAGTTTTGTAATATGATAGACTTAGTTTATGGAGTTCGAGTCCCTGTTAAAGTTTCGTATGGATGTTGTGTATATTTTATCTAGGATATTTATAACCACATAAGCGATTGCAGTTTAATTTTTTTTCAACTAGGATTACGTAGTTTTTATATACAGGCAGGTTTTAACATTAGTTTAATCAGCTGTTTTGCTGTGGGTCCCTGGAAATACTGACAGGCCTAGCTATAATGGATTTTGTGGATCAGCTGGAAGGTAAAATTCCATTCTACCCGTGAAGGGAATTATATAGTCCAGAGCGAACTATAGGAGAATATTTATAAGTAACATAATATTACCTATTTCTACCATATCTACTACTAATTACTGGGGGTAATGATTAAAAATATACTTGCTTGGAAGGAAGTTGGGAAACAAATTAGGAAAACGTGTCTCAATATTCCCGGCCAGGACTAGAACCGTGTTTCATCCATCACTGAAAATGGACCATATAAGATTTTTTTTGTCCGCATGAATACCGAAGCAGTATAATATAATATTTTTACGGTATTTTCTAGAATATTTTTTTTTTTACTTCGTAATTATGTTTAATATAAGATATTAAATATTTTATTTTGTGAGTGTTTTGAGCAGATACCACATTGGAGTATAATCTATTATTAACTTACGACTTTCTTTTTTTAAGTTCAATCAATAGTGTTTTTACCACACTGAAATTATCAACAACTCTCAGACCCACCCCGGTGGCGTAGCTAGTAAACGCATTAGTTTACTGTTTAGCTCGACTGACAAGGATGAGATCGAGTTTCTAAACTCACTCGGGTGAACTCGGTTAGTTTTTCCTAAATGGTTTTACACTTTGCCTCCACGCAAATGCGGGTTCACTTCCTATAAATTCAAACTTTCCCATTCCTAACCCATTAGAGAAATTAGTACTTAGGCGTATTACCAGAACGGGTAGTAAGACGTGGTGCTAAAAAACAAAACAAAACACCTACCCTTGAAAATTGCTTTAAGCACTCTTCCCTTGTCATATTGATTTAAAATTGACTATATGAAGGTTACCTAAGAAACAGTGAAGTTTTCCTAGCGCTCAAACATATTAATAAATAGTTTTTTGTGTGCTGGCTGGCCATGAATGTCTGCGTATAGAGTAAAATAGTTAAATGGCGCGTGTCTAAAAGGAGGGTTGGAACCCATTATTCACTTCATCAAGTCATGAAATATCAAAATACTGACAGTTTATGATGCAGTTAACATTTATACATCTTCTAAACATTTATGTTTTGCAGTTAGCCAACAGTTATTACTCCTTTCAAGTTAATTTCAAGAAGAAATAAAGGATGTATTTTGTAGGCTACACTACTACTTATATGTTAAAATCTCATTCTTATCAAATAATTATTGATTACCTGATTTTTATTATCATTATTATTATAAATGCTTTTTTAAACCAATAATCCTACCAGAGCATCATATACAGATTTATTTAACGCACAGATTGCGACGGCTTAGTTCAATCGATAGCATGTTTTTATAATGATTTAAAGACATTAGGTTCGATTCCTGATACCGTGGAACTTTTATTTTTAGTATAAAATGTGTTTCTTCTTCTTACCTGAGGAGCTAATGGACGGGGATTTTGTGTATTTTCAAGTTTTAAGATAGTATCAAATTAGAGTTCTGATTTTATCACTAGGTTCAGAAAATGCACGTCAGATACCTCAAAATGAAACCTTATGGTGTTAAGTTTCTCTCTAAGTGAGATCAGCTATGACTTATTAAAGAAAATAAGAAAACTTAAGGTGTACTCATTTATATTGAATATAAATTTAGCTTTAAATAGGAACCAAAATATTTAGTAAACAAACGTTCAGCAATATCTCTCTGCCTTAATAATCTCCGTTTTTTGGCTAGTTTTCATTCTTTGCGCATCTTCAATGTATGAATTATTAAGGGTCAAGTGTGCACTTGGTGCAGGTTATTTGGATTTCGTGCCTAAGCTCACCATCTTCTTCTTGTTTATATTGTTCTGCTCCATCGAAATTTGTCGGCAGGCAGCATTCATAAGTAAAAGTGTCGAGTGAGAGTAATATATAAATATTTCGAAAAGTATTAATTGCATATAAATAAAATCATTTGTTTTTAAATATTCTATTCTTTTAAATGTTTTCCCAATATTTTTAAAATTCCGTTTATAAGACTATTTTTTTTTTAAAAATTGTAATATATGCATACTATTATATAAAAAATATTTTTATGTATATATACATAGCATGAGAAACCATTAAATAAATACCAACTAATTAAATTCAATCAGGATTCGAGCCCATCCTCCCTTCTCACAGGAATAAGGGACTAAATTAACTTGACATCACCCTCCTCGGTGGCTTAGTTGGCTAACGCTCTTGTCGTTTTTAGCCTCGACTGCTGAGGACGGGGAGATCGAGGTTCGAATCTCGTTCGGGTGGACTGGGGGTGGTTTTTTCTAAATGGGTTTCCACTCTCCCTCCACGCAAATGCGGGTTCACTTCCTCTAATTCAACCTTCCCAATTCCTAATCCATTGGAGTAATTAGTACTTAAAAGCGTATAATCCGAATGGGTAGTAAGACGCGGTGCTAAATATTATTATTATTATTATTATTAACTTGGCATCCAAGTTTCCTTCGCGAGTCTAACTTTAATATAAGGTCCTTACTAAGTATTTATTGTTCTTGGCTACGATTCAAGGGAGAGGTTTAAGAAATTATGTTTGAACTTGAGTAGAGATTAAAATATTAATTTTTTCATTGGGTCTGCCTTATAACTTTCCATGAACTACTGTTGTAAGTGGTGTATCAGGCGTTCTTTCTTAGGCAAATATTTATTTGTTTTTTCAACATCGCATCTCACCACCCGTTCGGTTCGGACGCCACACCCTTTTCAGTTGCAGCCTTATGAGTGTGATTTTGTTGAAATAAGCCTAGTATTGTACAAAATAGCTTTAAAAAAGTAAAACATTAGATTGATTTAGACACACTGTTCAATACCTCAATAAAAATATTTGTTGTGTGAAATTATAATAATATATTTCTTTATTATTTTCTCAATTGTTTAGCCGTCAGTTTAACTGAGGTGGTAACGTGATAATCTCATGATCTAGAGTACACGTGATCAAATCTTAAGACTTTAAGTTTTTTTTTTAAATTTGTCAGACTGAAAAAATCCTTTTATTTTAAATTATTGTATTAATCAGCATATAATTTATTTTAAATATATTGTTTAGAAGTATATAAGGTATTTGAACATACGTATAATACCAGAAAACTTTTATTTAAAAATAATTTAACACGGTAGTAAATTAAAAAATCAGTAAATTCATTTTGAAATTTTGTGTGTATGTTATTATTTAAAAATTAAATTAATAGTTTTATGATATAAAAATATACATATTTAAAAATAAGGCTAATCAAGATAATTATTAATTGCATAGTAAAACCAATTAGTGTATATTTATGTTTTAAAAATTGTTGCAAAAATAAAAAAATATTTTACTGAATTCAAATCATCAACAAGTGATTTTTAATTCCTACATAAAATTTAAACATCCTACTGTAGATAGAATCGATCACTTGAACTTCTGAGCTTCAGATAAGCACGTTTCCAAGTGAACTAAAACACATATGAATTACTCTGAAAGTTTAACTCATACTTATATAACCCGAGACATTTTTGAGACAATAAACTTAGGCTAGATGCAATAAAATGGAGGATGAATTCCTAATAAAACCAAACAAACCGAATTACATGATGCACTCAATACAATAATAGTGTTTACTTTCATTTAAGTATCTTGTAGAATGGCGGATTGTGGCATCCCTTCAATTTAATCCTTTGGTGCGTCAAGGCTTTACAGGGTTGTCAGATTGAAAACTCATTCGCAAGCGAAACAACGCCACGCCGACTGGCACCAGATTAGCAACCTTTATAAGTTAGCTCCGTTTTGGTACAGCCTGAGATTTGCGAGATCATGAGTAGCGATTTTTTTTTTCAAGTTTCAAAATTACGGGTTCAGGGGTATCCAACATTATTTTCTGTCATACCACGAGCTACATCCTACGCTGTTCGCATTGTGCGTATAGCTATAGCCCAAAACCTCAAACCTCACCTGACTACTACCCTCTTTCCCCTTCGTTGACAGTAAAAAATAGGCCTATTTGGAGATTGGAATATGGTATGAACAAAGTTATTCAAATTCTAGCAACAAGCGAAGTTGACCGAAATATTATTATTATTAGCACTGCGTCTTACTAACCGATCGGGTTATACGCACTTACGCTAATGTGTAATGGTAGGATGATTGTGAGATGAAATGGAGGACCTACAGTTTAACGTGGAATCCGAACGGTGGAGGCCTGACATTCCCCACATTCACAAGATGTCTTGTCAGAGGTGAAGGAAGGGTTCGGTAATCAGATAAATCTGTGCCGGTTGACCGAAATAGACCACCTATTTGTTTTCTGATATAATAGATGTTATTTTATTTAATCAACGGTGACCTTAAGGGTGGAACTTAAAACGATTTTGCGTGCCATTAGTGTGGTGTGTTGGTCATCTCTGCTTGGCTAGTCACTAATCTGATGTCTCATATTATTACAGCGCAAACGTTTCAAGATCTAGAGCCCTGGGCTACAGGGTGAATCCCGGTCTAGTGTACTAAGGGAGGTTTTTATTAAATAATTTCCCACTATAATCAAATATAACCTAATCACGTTCGGGTAGGTTTGCTAATGACGCTAAATTACTCCTGATTACACCATTATAGTTATTTGTAATGACCAGACGTTAAATAAGATGCAAATCAAAGAAAGATTTATATTTTGATAAATTAATATAAAAAATATACAAAACTTGTTAACCAAAAAAAGTTATTTATGGTCATTACTTCACTGTGAGAAAGGCTTAGACTATAGGTAATTTATAGCTAGTAGTCTATTTATTTTATTTATCTGAGGTATTTAACATGCACTTTATGAACCGAGTGATTATATCAGCAAACGAGAATTTTTAAGAGCGATAGCGAGAGGGCCTTCCAAGTATGCCAGGAAAGGTATTTTCACACACCTTCCAGGGTTCTTTTAAATGCCACAATCGAGTTGGGACCGACGACTTTACTTCCCCTCCGAATGAAGTTGTGCTATGTAATTTTAATGCTCAAGATAAATCGATCGACCTCGTCTGGGTTTTAACTAATAATTAGGATCCAAGATATAAATCTGCATAAAGAAAATGTTTCGAAATATTTTTGCAAATTTTTTAGACACAATCATAATTATTATAAATTATTTGTCGTATTATTACTATTTTAACTGATTGTAAGACAACACATGTTAAATTGTATCAAATATGTACCTGAATTTAAAAAATGTGGACGAAAATTAATTGTTTAGGTTATTACTAATTCTTCATAGCAACGTGTAGTCTACATGTTTTAACTCAGTCATTATTACAAATAAATTAAAAATACTCAATAAACGACAAAAATACAACCTTCAAGAGAATATAATATTATTGGTATACAATTGTTTTTAAAATATAGCTGTACAAATTATGATAGAATTAAAAAATTAACACACGTAAGGTTACACTCAAATTCACAACTCATTTTTTTGGGTTCCGTACGAAGAATGGAACTTTTATTAAAAATTCAAGCTTTATAACTTTTTTCGGCCCCACACAGATCTCAACATTTCAACGGTTGGACATATAAAGCCAAAACTTGGGTTGCAGTTAAGTGATAGACGTACCCACATGAAATGCGTTGGTAGCAATTTTGATAATAGATGAATAACAGAGTTTGTGAGTCATTAAAAAAAGTAAGTATAGGCTTTATTATTATTATTTTAACCAATCAAGCAGGGTATTTTTAAAAACTTTTACCGTGAGGGTTCAATATATATAACACATAAAATATTATATGTATAAAACATATAAAATATTTTATATAATAGAGTGCATATATTATTATTTTTTTAAACAAATAATTTCATTAAAAGAATTTAAAAAATTTTGGGAACACACTGAAAAAGGGAATATTCAAAAACAAATGTTTTATACTGTAAACATTCTATTTATATACAAATAATATTTTTCGAAATATTTATACATTACTCTCACTCGGTACTTTTACTCATGAATGCCACCTGCCGACAAATTTCGATGGAGCAGAACCCCATAAACGTGAAGAGGATGGTGAGCTTAGGCATAAAATCCAAATAACCTGCATCAAGTGCACACTTGACCCTTAATAATTCATACATTAAAGATGCGCAAAGAATGAAAACTAGCCAAAAAACGGAGATTATTAAGTCAGAGATATTGCTGAAAGTTTGTTTACTAAATATTATGGTTCCTATTTAAAGCTAAATTTATATTCAATATAAATGAGTACACCTTAAGTTTTCTTATTTTCTTTTATAAGTCATAACCGATCTCACTTAGAGAGAAACGTAACACCCTAAGGTTTCATTTTATAAATTTATTTGAGGTATCTGACGTGCATTTTCTGAACCTAGTGATAAAATCAGCACTCTAATTTGATACTCTCTTAAAACTTGAAAATACACAACATCCCCGTCCATTGGCTCATCAGTTAAGAAGAAGAAACAAATGTTATACTAAAAATAGAGGTTCCACGGTATCAGGAATCGAACCTAGTGTCCCTAAATCATAATAAAAACATGCTATCGATTGAACTAAGCCGTCGCAATATCTGTACGTTAAATAAATCTGTATATCATGCTTTGGTAGGATTCTTGGTTTAAAAATAATTTATAATAATAATGATAATAAAAATAAGGTAACCAATAATTATTTGATGAGAATGAGATTTTAACATAGAAGTAGTAGTGCAGCCTACAAAATACATCCTTTATTTCTTCTTGAAATTAACTTGAAAGGAGTAATAACTGTTGGCTTGATGCAAAACATAAATGTTTAGAAGATGTATGAATGTTAACTGCATTAGAAACTGTCAGTAATTTGCTAGTGCATGACTTGATGAGGTGAATAATGTGTTCCAACCCTCCTTTTAGACACGCGCCATTTAACTATTTTACTCTATACGCGAACATTCATGAGCAGCCAGCACACAAAAAACTATTTATTAATATGTTTGAGTGCTAGGAAAACCTCGCTGTTTCTTAGGTAACCTTCATATAGTCAATCTTAAATCAATTTGACAAGGGAAGAGTGTTTAAAGCAATTTTCAAGGGTAGGTGTTTTGTTTTGTTTTTTAGTACCGCGTCTTACAACCCGTTCTGGTAATACGCCTAAATACTAATTACTCTAATGGATTAGGAATGGAAAGTTTGAATTTATAGGAAGTGAACCCGCATTTGCGTGGAGGCAGATTGTAAAACCATTTAGGAAAAACTAACTGAGCTCACCCGAGCTAGTTTAGAAACTCGATCTCCTTATCCTTGTCCTTTGAGCTAAACAGTAAACTAGCGCGTTAGCTAGCTACACCACCGGGGTGGGTCTGAGAGTTGTTGATAATTTCAGTGTGGTAAAAACACTATGGATTGAACTTAAAAAAAGAAAGTCCCAAGTTAATAATAGATTATAGTCCAGTGTGGTATCTACTCGAAACACTCACAAAATAAAATATTTATTATCTTATATTAAACAAAATTACAAAGTAAACAAAATATTCTAGAAAATACCGTAAAAATATTATATTATACTGCTTCGGTATTCATGCGGACAAAAAAAATCTTATATGGTCCATTTTCAGTGATGGATGAAACACGGTTCTAGTCCTGGTCGGGAATATTGAAACACGTTTTACTAAATTGTTTCCCAACTTCCTTCCAAGCAAGTATCTTTTTAATCCCTATCCCCCAGTAATTAGTGGTAAATATGGTTTAAATAGGTAATATTATGTTACTTATAAATATTCTCCTATAGTTCACTCTGGACTATATAATTCCCTTCACGGGTAGAACGGAATTTTACCTTCCAGCTGATCCACAAAATCCATTATAGCTAGGCCTGTCAGTATTTCCAGGGACCCACAGCAAAACAGCTGATTAAAACTAATGTTAAAACCTGCCTGTATATAAAAACTACGTAATCCTAGTTGAAAAAAAATTAAACTGCAATCGCTTATGTGGTTATAAATATCCTAGATAAAATATACACAACATCCATACGAAACTTTAACAGGGACTCGAACTCCATAAACTAAGTCTATCATATTACAAAACTTGCTTGGATAAATATTCTAAAAAAACTACATTTCAATCGGTTAAGTGGTTCCATAGATGTACCGGTATACAAATTTCCGGCTGGCACTTCCCCGGGACTCACACCAAACCGTGCGATTATAATTACTATTCTAAAAAATGCCTGGGTAAATACACTACAGAATAATCAAAGCTACACCACAGTAATTGTGTGGTTTAATAGATATAGACAAATATCCGGCTGGCACTCCACCGGGACTTACACCAAAACACCCGATTATAGTTACTATACTAAAAAATGCCTGGATTAATACACTACAAAACTTGCTTGGATAAATATTCTAAAAAAACAAACTACATTTCAATCAGTTAAGTGGTTCCATAGATGTATACAAATATCTGGATGGCACTTCCCCGGGGCTCACACCAAACCATGCGATCATAATTACTATTCTAAAAAATGCAGGGGAGATACAATACAGAATAATCAAAACTACACCAATGTAATTGGGTGGTTTTATAGATACAGACGAACATCCTGCTGGCACTTCACCGGGACTTACACCAAAACACCCGATTATAGTTACTATACTAAAAAATGCCTGGATTAATACACTACAGAATAATAAAAACTACCCTACAGTAATTGTGTTGTTCCAAAAATGTATACAACCAATCGGCTGGCCCTTCACCGGGACTCACACCGAAACACCTGACTATAAACAAATAATGCTAAAACCTGCCTTGATATTGGTCAGTACAAAAGTAAAAATGCACCGGAATCGATTAAGTGCTTCCAGAGATCCTAAGTTACAGATATATATAATAATATTATTATCATTAGCACCGCTTCTTACTACCCGTTTGGGTTGTACGCACTTACGCTAATGTGCAATGGTAGGGTGATTGTGAGATTAAATGGAGGACCTACGATTTAACGTGGAATTCGAACCACAGTAGAGGCCTGGCATTCCACATATTCACAACTTGTATTTAATTCACGTCATGTCAGGTGAAAAAGGGTTTGGCAATCAGATAAATCTGTGCGGGGACCGAAGATTGAAGCTCTAGCCCTCAGCACAGAAGTTCGACACCTTGTCCCTAAACCACCAGGTCACCCAGATATAAATAAATCCATCCGTATCTTTGACGGAAAATCAAACTCTAATGCTAACAGTATGTATGAAAGATCCTCCCTTAGCAGACATCCTAACGAATATAAATAAATGCACCGCAATCGTTTATAAATATCCGGGTATCTTTGGTTATAGACAGACATTCTTAAAAACAGTACACAACTACAATATTTTTATTTAATAATATCTAAATTCCAAACCTTAAAAAGGCAGAGCTATAATTTAACGTGTTTTTGAGCGCATAAACCAAAATATACAATATTTCTCCTTACTTTTCAATTAATTAAACCTCTTAACTCTGATGTATTAATACTTGTCTACGACATGGAATGTTTTATTGTTTGTATTTCCAAAATTGATTTAGTAAAAAACAAGGTTAAAAAATAACGCAGTTAACATAATATTTAAAATTTATTAAAAAATTATAGTCAACGTAAATCTTAATAAACCACAATTTTTCTCAATCAAAGTATTGATAAATTTTTTTTACTAATAGTTATATTGTGACCGGTATGGCAACATTAAATAAAGTATGGAATTGAACTATGCTCCCACAAAGTTATACACAGTCATACTAACTTTGAAGAAACAAATAAATTCATTTTTATAACTAAAATATGTCCAATGGATAAAATCATTAATAAATTTATAATGCTATAAAAAGTAATGAAAATTCTGGAAAAGAGGAGACTTGCTTTATGTTAACGTGTAAAACCAATCAATGTGGGTAACAGTGCCAAAATACCGTTTGACGTGGTTACTTTCTTAATAGCTAAAAAGATACCAGTCCATGTTAATCAGATCAAACATAGTTAATTAACTTAGTATGTAAATATTAATTATTGATTTTATCACTATCAGAACAATAAAGTAAAATTAATTTAGTAAATCAATCCTTCGTGCATCGCTAAAAGACATAACCCCTCCACCATCACTCCTTCCCAAGAGTCAAGAAATTATTTAACGATTTATGGCCTTCTCTAACTTAGGCCTTGGGCGTAGCTAGGCAAACTATTTTGCAGTCATGTGTGGAGGTAAATCATACCTCATGGGCTCAGTGAATCATAAGTTGCTACCTTTCAATCTGGACGTAGTGTACATAACAAGAAGGGTAATACTTTCCACGGCAACAATGCCCCAATCAGCCCAAATACCCGCCAGTTCCTCCACCCCTTGTTGTGTTGTATTGCTTCTAAAGTCATTTAGAGAGAATCAAGGTGAAAGAGAACAACAGAACGTCAAACATAGCATTTGAATCCAAATAAAACCTTTCTTCATGTATACCCATTTTGTTTGAAAATTGTGTGTGGTATCTGTATGTATCTTTCCACAGTCTGTTCAGTCCCTATCGCTTTCAAAACGTCAACACTAACATCGTTCCTGTTGCCATAGTTTAAAGTGATCCCGCAAACCTTGCACGCTGTTTTTGTTTTGGCAGGATCGCCACCAGCACAAAACTCGGTAGGCGTAATTCTTGGGACCGCAAGATACAAAAGCGCTAATGTAGTTTCCCGGACCGTAATTCTGATGTTCTTCAGTTAGGTCACCTAAAAAGTCTCTGGTCGGTGGACTTCAATCGCCTGGGCGTTCAGTGAAAATAACGCTATCTGTATCATGATAAATACGTGGTCTCCCAATTGTTCAAGGATGCTGTATAAGTGAACCTAGCCATATCAGTCGTGTAGCATGCCACCGCCAAACTCATGTTTGGGTTAGGGAGCAACGAATCAAGCTTATCCTTGTAATTGAGGAACATAACCTCATCATTAACATCAATGACGCAGTCCACGGTTATGTACGGATCCGTCAGGCACTTGTGGATGCCCTAATAGTTGTTAGCAATGGCTACGTGTGGTAGATCGGGTCTTTGCCCAAACTTTCCCCATAGTGAATTTAAAAATATTGTAACCAAAGTGCGGAGACCTGGGTTTTTACAAAAAGAGCCGAAATCGAGTTTTACCCCTTCCTCATAATTTTGAATACAAGCTAACTTCTCTTCTTTGAGGTACACCACTCTGGGCATTCGATAGCTTCTTGTTTAATTTTCAAAAACGTGTCAATGTACCCGTGAAACAATCCACCAGAACGTGTCTGACAATCGTAAACAGGTGCATTGTATTCCCACACTTCGTATACGGCTTAAACGGTGTAGACTTTCTCAACGGCTTTTCGGATCTCGTCAATTACCCAGACGCCAGTCAACCAGCGATCCTTTTTTGTCGTTGTGCTGTCATGCGCTTTGGTTTTTCTCTTCCCCGCATTTCCTCCACAAGATGAACATTAACTTGTCGTGCATCCGTGTAGGCAATACGGGCATGAATAAATCCCACGGAGTCATCACTGTAACTTTAGTTATGCAATCTACTTGATGTATAGACGGACAATTCGGTTCCAAGTGTTTTTGGGGGGGCTGATGGGGTATATTTTGTACTTGCAAACGTAAGGATACAATGAACACACATCCAAGTACTTGATATTCTCTCCACAAGAAAGGTTTGCTTCGTGGAAGAGCTTGATGCAATTTGTACTCCCGCCAAAGAATGCATCCATAGTGCTGAGAGGCTCCTCGGTATACACCTCGTTCTGGAGTACAAATTGTTTCAAGTCCTTGTCTGTGCGTTCCATAGCATTAAACTTACACTTCCACATCTCTACGACCGTGTAGCCGGTAATCATAAACTTTTCAACAAAATCCATGGTCGCTTCATAGCGCGTATCCATGCTCTCAAGGGGACTATTTTTGATAGGGGTGGTCCTGTCAGGATAACAGTGAGGACACCCTTGGAAATAACATCCCCAGAACTGAAAGACCATGGTAGTATCTCCAGCTTTAACAACGCCGTCTACACGTCATCCTAACACATATTCCTCACGGTCGTTATTCACATGAAGAATAGAGACACCACGTTGATGGACCTCCCAGCATAGCCATTGTACAGCGACGTGCGACTGTTGGTCTGCACATCATTAGGGATAATACCGATAGTATTATCCTTAAGATGACTTCGGTGGTAAACCAACATGGCAGCTCCAGCTATCGTACACGCCTCTATGAAAGGATCCACCTTTTATTTCTCCATGAGCATGTCTCTAAACTTCAGGCAGGCCTTCCGTAGGCTCTCTACATCTTTCACACAATACAGTTCCAACTCGCGTTTAAATTCAATGACATAATTTTCTTTGACTAACACGTCATACCACTTTTCAAATTGCTCCTTTCCCTCAACTGACATTTCACCTATGCCGTAGTCCTTCTTTGGCGGCAAGGACACCTATACCCCGCGTTTTATTTTTTGTTGATAAAATGGGTGATATGTCCCTTGGCCAAAGACTCGTCCAAGCCAATTTTTTTTGTCATCTTGGACAATGACATGGGAAGAAAGTTCAGCAAGTCAATAAAGTGGAGCGGGCTGTAACGCATGGACATGATTTTCCCCCCATTCATTATTAGAACTGGAGTCCATTTTTTCACTCCCATAATATATTTTAAAATGAAATTCCCATAATTTTATTGTTCATTGTGGTCTAGGAGGGTGAAATATTTAAATTTTGACGCTTTAATATGCTCAAGAAATCCAAAAAATAATATGCAAGTCCTTTCGCTCCCACATTTAGCGCAATGATGATAATTTGCATCTATATGTACGCAGGCCTTGCAACACGTCTGCACGACATATAGGTTAGGTTCGCGCAAGTACGTGCTGGCCGCACCTAGAAGAAGCGTTTCTTGTCTGCATTTAAAATCATAGAATACAAACATGAAATTACTCTATTCCAGTGACAGCTTTGATGGGGCCTGCTTCATATAACAGAAATGACCAAAAGGACGATATGTATTGCATACTCTACAAACAGTCTCATAACACCTATGCGTATAATTTTATCTTTCCAAACTGAAAAATTGCCCGCATACCTCGCAAATATTTTTAACATCACAGGCCGACCTGTGACCTCTACAAAAACCAGGACGTTTATGGTTATCAAAACATATCTGGTTTAAGAACCAACGCCCACAGTATTTACAGACCACAGATCGGCCTCCGTTACAAACTGCTTTAGCGTAGAGCTTTTTGTACGCTGGTCCGCATTTGTGCACTTTCTTTGTGTTGAATGGCACGCGGCACTCGCAGCAATAGTTCGAGCACTTAAACGTGTCTGTCAAGGATGTTATGACATCAAAATGGTTTTGCTTATCATCGTGAAAAAATAAATCAAGATAGCCCTTAACGGAATGTTCGGGAAGAGTAGGCCCTTCATATAGGACCTGCTTCCACCGAAGCTCCTTAAACATTGTGAATTTGTATTTGGAGAGGTATGTTTGAAATTGTTTCAGCTTGGTTAGCCCACCACGTTTCAAAAGATTCACACAGGCATCACGGCCAATTTCCTCTGCTTTGAGTTTTTGAATATGACGACCCATTTTTATTTGTCTAAAGGGGTTCACATCCACGCATCCTGGTTATATTTTATTATCACATGCATCTTTGGCGACAACCAATACACGTGCAAGGCAAAGTGTATCGTCACCGTTTTGAATCGTAATGATTCCTTTGTTATTACGGCTATGTGTGGTAGCTGGAGTGAGTTTAACACAATGACGTGCACTCCCACGAGGCTCCTTAAAATGGCTGAGTTTAATGTACAGTAGTGCTGTACTCAAAATCAAACTATTACTTTGTAATAAATGACTTACGTTATCAAGCACGGCTCGAGCGTCTAACTGATCGGTTCACCTAAATGAGACATATACATGGCTCAACGTTGAGTCCGTGCTATTCAAAAGTAAGCCGATATAGTCATCGGCGCTGACGCCAGGGTCCTGCAGCCGATTATCAAATTAGTAAATTGTTCTTCAAGCCATCTTAACGCGTCACGATCACTTGCTGGAGCACTAAGATGTACGGTTATTTCACTACCGGTATAAAAGTAACGCCTCAATTGTTTAATTCTCTCTTCAAATATCCGAAGAAGGATACCATTCGACAGGGCCCCACCTACCTGGTTTACCGGGCCACTAAATACTGATTCTGGAGCTGAAGACGGTCCCGCCCTTACCATAACAGCGCCTTGAAGGGAGGCCGTGATCCGCATCTGCCTCACCACCGCTTGGGTTCGAGTACCATTTCCCTGGCTCTGAGGTGGTGCTCCTGCAGTGTGGTGAGGGGGATTCGCTGCCGTTGGCGGAGGGGGGTCGTGCGGCCATTTGCTGCCTCCATTTCAACTATAACACAAAAGCACGTGCCAAATTAAGCACTTTAAATAAAACTGTTCCAAATATGCGCGTAATTTTGTCTCTCTTTAAATATATATTACTTTTCAATAGCAATATACTTTCGGTAGTAATATAATATGTCAAATTTTTTTAAACATAATTGATTTAACTGATACCAACATTTACAATATGTGTGTAATAATATACACTCGAACCTTAGTACAGCTACAAATACAGTCCAGGGCCGCTAATGTATCACTATCAGAGGTTAATCCTACATTTTCATCTATGCTGAGACTTAAACCCGTAAGCCTTCGTAAAGTGTGTGTAATAAATACAATTGAACCTTAGTACAACTACAAATACAGTACAGGGTAGTTAATCTATCACTATGAACGGTTAAACCTACATTTTCACCCATGTAGGGAATCGAACACGGGACCTTTCGCAAAGTGTTTGTAATAAATACACTCGAACCTTAGTACAACTACAAAATACGATCCAGTGCAGTTAATTTTACACTATAAAAGGTTAAACCTATATTTTCACCCATGTAGGAAATCGAGCCAAGGACCTTTGCAAAGTGTGTGTAATAAATACACTTTAACCCAAGTACAACTACAAAATACAGTCCAGTGCAGTTATTTTAACAATATGAAGGGTTAAACCTACATTTTCATCTATGCCAAGAATCGAACCTGGGACCTTTCACAAAGGGTTTGTAATAAATACATCCTAGTACATATAAAAAATTTAGTCCAGGGCAGTTAAACCCTCATTTTTGCCCCCTTTTTGGAAGCGAACCAGTGTCCCTAGTCTAGGCAAAAATATATGGTTTGGCTCTCTCTCTCAATTTAAATATCGGCTAAATCAACAATATAATATCTCCTGGATACCTGTAAGAAACACATAATTTCCCCTCTTTTAAAACCGTATTAATGTTCGTAACAGTCTTTCAACGCTATTTGTTGGGCCGATAAGCAAGCGCGCGCGCGCGCGCACACACACACACACGCATGCGCCATACAAACACGGTCCAGGAGAGTTAAACCCTTATTTTCACATCATGTTTGGAATCAAACCAGGGACCCTTGTCTCGGCAAGCATATAGGATTTGTCTCTCTCTCTATCAATTTAATGATCGGCTAAATCAACAATATAATTTCTAATGAATCAGATAGCCGAAGCTATCATCTATGCATTTTAGTGAGGATAGCACCACTTAGATATGTTATTCTGAAAATTGAAAAATGACACATTGACACGGGAATCGAACCTATCCTGGATAGCTCAGTGGTACGAGCATTGGCGTACTAAGCGGAAGGTCCCAGGTTCGATTCCCGTGTCCAGGTGTAATTTTTCCATTTTTCAGAATATGATATCTAAGTGGTGCTATCCTCACTAAAATGCATATATGATAGCTTCGGCTGTCTGATTCATTAATATATGCAATCACGTACAATTATAATATAATTGCCAATTGGCTGCATTACATATACCAACTACCGAGTCGTGGATGGCTGCGTTGTCTGATGTCTGTGATCTTATATAATCAAATGTTTATAGTGCTGACGACTTCCGCACGTCCATCAAAGACTCTGCCTTAAAATATGAGTGAATAATGACCATGGGCACGGGACGAATCCTGGATAGCTCAGTGTTAAGAGCATTGGCGTACTAAGCCGAAGGTCCCGGGTTCGATTCCCGTGTCCAGGTGTCATTTTTCAATTTTCAGAATATAATATAATTTCTCCTGAATGCCTGTAAGAAACACATAGTTCCGCCCCCTTTTAAAACTGTATTAGTGTTCGAAACGGGCTTTCAACCCTATCTGTTGTCCCGCTAAGCAAGCACAACCACACACAAACACGTGCGGCTAAAGCGACAATTATAATTTTCTGTTTTTGACAACCTTCTCGAAACGGTCAGCTGACAAAAGGGTTCGGTATGTGGCCGAAATAACGGTGGTTTGGTAGGAAAAGAGCGCACACAAATAGTCTATTTTCAATCTAATGGCTATAGTATAGTTACTTATAGATAGTATTTACATATCAGCTGGTCTATCTCGTCGAATTCACCCCAAATATTGGGGAGCAAATTTTCGCCGTCGTCTGTGGGGGTTTGTGGCCTGTAGAGGGGTGTCAATGAGAGGGTGATGGGGGTGGGTGAGGACGTCGGGGGCCAGCCTGAGGACGCCGGCGACGCCGTGCTGAGCACCGGTAGTGTCGGAAGTCTCTGGGGGTGGCGCGAACACGACAGTCGACGAACCCACTGCAGGCGTTACGTCCCCTCTCAAGAGGTAATCTAATTAGTAGGGATCCCAATAGTCTGAAATTAAATAAATACATATTAATTATCATTTACGGGAAATAATAAAACACTGGCAAATCTCTAAAAATATATATCGTAGGCCGTTTATTACCCATGGACAAGTCGTTTTCAGCCAAGAAAATCCCGTCTTCAGTAAAATACAACAACTGGTTCAGGCTATTGGGACCCACAGGTTGAGCCGCCTCACCAAGTGTCTGGGGCTTGTCATCTAACAAAAAAGAAGAGAATACCGCTGTAACCTAAAGACTTAATATGTAAAATAGTAACCATTAAAATATACAAAATGATTTAAAACATACCTGAATTTATCAAATTTTCCGGCGCATCGTAACTCATCTTGATGCTTGTATGGTACAATCACAAATTGAAATGACCGACTGTAATGATTTTTATGTCTATTTATACCCGCCTTAAAGGGCTTGCTGCTTGTAGGGGCAGAGGTTGCGCAATACACATCTGCGATTGCCCAATGCGTATCAGATTCTTGTCATTCCCGTTATTCGTCATAAATCTTCTAGCAGCCGATGAGGATGGACGTACTTTGTTACTACTCTTCTATGCCTGTTCAGACAAATGTGGGTACATTTTGGGGCAGATTGAATAGCAAGTGCGTGTACACAATGATGATATTAGCTGTCATAGCCCCTGGTTTGTGGGTACCCCATGGCCTTTTTTTCTCACTCTTGCAAATGTTGTGTGCATTGAGTGGTATGCCCCCTCAGTCGATGGTCACCCCCGCAAGGCCCTTTGTAAGTCCCGTCATCCAACAGACACCTTCTAGTTACCAATGAGGATGGATGTGCCTGGTAGACGCTCTGTTCATGCAAATGTGAGTACACTTTGGCGCAGAATGGATAGCAAGTGCTGGTATACAAGAGTTGTGGGTACCCCATGGCGCAGAATGAATAAGTCTGGTTTAGAAAATGGTGGTGCAGACGGACGGACGCAAACCTACTTGATTATTACTTCAAATAACAATAGATAGTTTGCCGCTCTTTAACTACTAATATGATTTCTCACGCAAATCAGCGATTATTTCACTAATGCACTAAAAGCATATTACGAGTGCCAGATCCTTTCAAGCCCTCCAGTGTTACTTTTGTCACTAACAGATAGTGTGACAATCTCGAAATCATCAATTTGACCCTCTGGTGGAGGAATATCTTTTAACAGAGAGAGACAGAACTCTATATTCTATTGTTTTTATGAATAAAATATAGTACTTATTAATTGGTCACATATTTCAATCATAAATATTATTATTATTGATTTTGTTCATATTTTGTTTAAACGTTTCTATTTTATCTCCAGAATATATTTTTCACCTGATTTTATTTAAATTATCTATAACCCTAATATTCATTTAATATTTTTATTACAGGTGGCCATCACCGGCAAAACGATCTATCCCAAATAATAATAATCTTAGAGAGAAATTTATGTTTTATATATTTATCCCCCCAAGTCTTCCTTCTATCTGTTTCAAACCCGTACATGACATGTATAGTTAGATTTTAGGGCGGGTAGACCGAAGGTGGTTTTCCGCACATTTCCTATTAATGCGGATAACACGCACGTCTTGCCAAAAAGGGTACGTTTCCCTCATATAGCTATCGCGGGAGGATTGAGGACGCGATGCTAAAAATGTGTTGAGGTCTGGGGATTCTGTTCAACAATCTTAATGCAAAGGTTCGAATCTTGATACATCTCAGAGGGGGATTGCTAGCTTTGGCTTCCTTGTTCGGTGGCTGCTCTTGTATCAATGCCAGATAACGGTACATTACAAAACCTCACAAAGACAAGTTAACTGAGTGAACGAATCGGTAGTGGGGTCGTCAACTCCTGTCATCCATTCCCATGACTTGCATTTCATGACTTCCACAGGGGGAGGGTGGGTCATTACCGCTTGGGGATTTCCATTGCCCCATGACGCACTGCAAGTGAAAATGTGTGTGTGGGGGGGGGGGTTGCGGGTGAAGTGAAAGGAAATTAATCAGCCGGTTCCAAGCGATGTAAGGAAGGAGGGGTTTGAACGGAAGGGGAGGGGGTGCGCTCCAGTGATGCGCAGTAGTCACTACTCTGTAAGAGGGCGAGCAGCGAAGATGCCCCCATTCTACCCCAGACAGCCATAGCGAGAGGTTCGTGTAGACCCCTCATCCCGAAACGTCATAGACTGTATGCTCCCCAAATAAACTACAACTCCATAATCAATGAATAAAAAAATCCAACACCCTAATCAATGAATAAAAAACCTGTTTAATTTCAAATAAAAAAGAAATATTCATGTATAAAAGAATCTATGAGTATATATAATAACCAATAATACAAGAACCAGCATGTCCGGAACATGGGAAAAGGGGTCAGGAGGAGGGCAGGGGGTCAGAATATGGATGGGAGGGGAGGGGGAAAACCAACAGCCAATCAGAGAGGGAGGAAGCGTGGTCACGTGACCAATTTCAACCAATGAGAGCCCTGTTTTAAGGCGCCCCATCAGCTACTAGTATGGGACGACTTTTTAAAGTTTACGTGATGGCAATTTGTTTTTATGAATAGCTAGAAAGGGTTAGGCCATGGCTTCTTAAGGGGTATGTTACTTGTGAAAACACTAATTTAGTTTCATTATAAGGTACGTATTATCAAAGATTGTGCCAAAAAAATCCCTATTTGTACCATGAAATTATCAATTTTTATTATTGTTAGTAAGAAAAAAGTAATTGGAAAAATTTGGTTTAAATATTTAAGAAATAAGAGAAAAATATCAACTCTTTAATACGGAGTAGGGTGGAAACAATTGGACAATCTTTGCCGAGGAAAGTGATGGACAACATGGTGAGGTTTGTCTGACGTTCAGTGGAGCTCACTTCAGTGACATTATCTTCAAAAATTGAAATTAGTGTAATAGGTCGTTTGCTATCATTTACCCAGTGAATACTTTCTGTTCAATTAAAGCCTTAATTTCCAAGCTAATAATCGTTTGAACACCATCATCTGTATTTATTTCCGAAAAAATGTACTGGCTTACAATCAAAAAGTTGAGTAATGAATAAGAATATTGTCGTTTCTAACACTTAAGTTCAATCTGTGGTTGAATAGATGATAAACACTCGCATTTCCTGTTCAACCGATGCGCATGCGCATGCCTAAGTCTCTCGTAGTGCCACCATCTTTCACTTTCAATGTTCCTCGAGGTCTCACGACAAAGAATAGGTTGCCGTGGTCAGAAAAAAGGTTGAGAGCCACTGGTCTATAATTCAGAGCTTACTAAATTAATGGTACGGAACTCCACACTAAATTTATCGCTCTATTGTTTAAAAATGGAAATATTTACTCAAAGCCCGTAATATATGTGAAACGAAATAATATACACTAGCAAACCCAAGCATAAATTGCACTACAATTACGTAAAACATTTTTTAGTCCCTGTTTTAAATTTTATAATTTAAATTTTTAAATAATTAATGTCCTCATTTGTATTTTTGGACCAATTAAAAAGATCGATATTGAGTCCACACTTCGTATTAAAATTTCTACTCCCGGTTAAAATTTTAACATTATATTAAGTGTTGGAACATCTTCACGTCATCGCATTGTTATTAAATAACTGATTTTTTAATGTTGATCAATAAAAATGTAAATATTGACTATTGAGTCTAAAATGAAGGAGATAGATCATTGTTGCACATACATTTCTCTTAAGGGGTTAAAGTAAAAATAGTTAATTGTTTTAGAGACTTACTTATATTTAATTACTCTATGGCATTACAGAATTATTAATTAGTATCTGTGTATAGCTAAAGCTCACAAAATTTTATTCATATATTTGCCAATATCTCAGAAACTGTTGGTTTTATAAAAATAGACTTCATATAAAAGTTTTTTTATTTTCAATAGTACTACTATTATGCAATGATAAGTCATTTAGTATCTCAAATAACTGCGGATATACGGAAATTTCTGCTTTTGTAAAGTACCCTAAATTCATTTTTCTTGGGAAAATAGAAATGGCCATCTTATTTATAATCTTAATCAACGCTTAGACACGAATTTTAATCAAAATCGTTATAACAGATTTTGAGAAATTCGATTTTTCTCTTTTCGCTTTTTATTAAACTACGGTTTATTTTGGGGTTAAAAATACACACAGACAGGCATCATTGAAAAAAAAACTTTTTTGGTTTCGGTCGGTCATGAGATATCGACATTCATCAACATTTCGGGCTAGATTTTTTTTACGGTTGCAATACTTTACCTTTAATTTTCGAAAAGTTAAATATATATAGATTTGCGTATAGATATAAAGTTATTGGTTACATAAAAATATGTTTCTTATAAAATATTTGTATTAGAGATAGATATACATATTTATAATGATAAATAATTTCACATATCAAATAATTTCGGAGATATGATTTAAAAAAAAAAGAGAGAATTTAGGCATCAGACCGGAACCTTTAAAATCATTTTGCCGAAATATTGAGGGTAGCCATTTTGTTTATAATATTTAGAAATGTTTAGAAATGAAATTTATCAAAATAGTTAGAGCCGATTTTGAGAAAATTGACTTTTTCTCTTTTCACTCTTCAGTAAACTACCCTTAATTTTAGGGTTAGATATGCAATTCCAAAATACCTCGGAGAAACCCTATGAAAACCCTAGATATCAAGTTTTAGCTCGATCGGTAAA
Source organism: Timema shepardi (assembly GCA_902151425.1). Taxonomy (NCBI): domain Eukaryota; kingdom Metazoa; phylum Arthropoda; class Insecta; order Phasmatodea; family Timematidae; genus Timema; species Timema shepardi. The sequence continues at coordinate 40,048 of CABFVX010003075.1, forward strand.
ATAGTTTAGGGTCTAGGAGGTACAGACAGACGGACGGAGGTTCAAAAACCACTTTTTAAGATTCGGGGGGTCATGAAACGTCGAGCTTCATCAAAATCTCGAGTTCGTTTTTTTTTTACGATCACAATACTTTCTCTACTTGTAGGATAGCGAGATAGTAAAAATAATATATCCACCCTCCAAATATAACTTAATTGTACAATTAAAGTCTGTTTAAAACATTTTTTATAAAGTAACAAGACATTTCCGCAAGATGGATTAATCTGGATCTAATTGTTTGGTAATGGTTCAATTTTCAGAAAAGGCTAGAGCTGTTTAAATGAACTATAACGTGTTTATTATTATGCGTGAGGAGGTCGTATTATAAGAATCGTCAATTTACATTTTAAAGCATACATATACTCATACTATGCTCTAAGTTAGTACATAAATTGCAATCGATTAGTAATAAAACATTATGCTGACACAGTAATTAGCGCATGATAACTAATAGGTAAGCACAACTCAATGAAGTACTCAACTTACTCATAAAATACTAAACAAAAACCTGAGGAGATGACTATGGAGATACTTAGCCTTCGTGATCATCAATGCGTGTGTTTATGAAATTGAATTAATAATATTCGGAAGCTCCATTAATATAAACACGCACGGATTCGCACACATTTCTTAAATTCGTTTAACACACACAAATTATATTTTTACTAAATTGTTTAGCACCACGTTACTACTCATTCGAGCTATACAGTCACATACCTTCTAGGGTTCCTTTTTTATTTGCCACCATTGAGATGAGACCGAGAGCTTTACTTCCTCTCCGGAGGAAGTTGTGCTACGGATTTTCATCGCTCAAGAAAAATCCGTTGAGCCCAGCTAGGTTTAAACCCTTGATCCTCAGTCCCTTAGGTGAACACTTTACCCCAAGACCACCAAGGTAAAAAACAATCTAGTTTATTGTGAGAATAGCGCCTTAGTCCATGCGGCCACCACAGTGCAGCGTATTTTTATTATTGTCATTGCAAATGCTAATATTTTCTCCTTGAGTTGCATATACAGTTAGGTTGTTTAACTAGTCTTGAAACTCTGTGAACGATAAGGAAACAGGTTCTGGTTTATGTCCGACATTATTCGTGTTTATTTCGACACAATTCAGGCCCTAGATTTCTAAAACACAGGTATTGTGTTCTGACGTCATATACTGTTCTTTACAGTAACACACTCCCAGCCTACATACATCTAATTAAAACCATTGGGATAGATATTATAAGGGAGGGTTTAGGAATAAATGTCCCCATGGATTGAGAGGACGAACACATTTAGGGTGGAAAAACTCAGTAAATCCAGCCGGGATTAAAACCTTAACTTGGCCTTCACCTTCATATGGGCAGTTGCCCAAAAAACTCCACATAGGCCTAGTATTATTGTATCTCACGCATTAATTTCAAACATGCGTGATTCACAAAGGGAAATACCACGCATGATGACGTCCCTCCAGCGAGATTGTCAATTGTTTCAATTAGATTGCTTGTGTCTGGATCTATATACCACCATTCAGATTAAAGAGGTTGAACCGAACATCTGATTTGGAGGTGGAATTCCGTGTGTCTTTTCACTGCTGCAATAACACTTCCATGGTGTACACCCACAGACGGGCCATAACAATCGAGCGGTCACCACCGTTAGCGATGATAGTGCCAACCTTTGCGGATAGAAGATGTCATGTGGTCAGCACACTGAGCCCCCCCCCCCCCGGGGTCGTTAATCTCTGTTTTCTAAACTAGAACTGCCACTTCTGTATTCAAATAGTTCCTTAATTGTCCTCACAAATCTGAGGTTAGCCCCAGTCCTGATCCAATGCATCACAGATCAATTTTGGAAGCACCTGTAAACAAATTCAGAACTTTTGATTGTGTGGCCAGTAACTGTGACATCTAGAACACAGAGTTGATCTGAATATTTTAGATTGCTATTGTACTGTATGCTCTTGACTTTTACACGGGATTCAGAAGTTCAAATCTGACAGGTTTCAGTAGAGGGGACTTTTATATTTGGGGTATCACACACTCATCTCTATCCCTCCACACTCCCCTTCCTCCCCCAAAATACCCACGTTTATTCCGTTACGGGTGACCTGGTGATCTAGGGGTAAGGCTGGCGGCCAGGGTTCAATTCTCTGTCCCGGCAAAGATTTATCTGATTACCAAACCCTTCCTTCACCCCTGACAAGACATCTTGTGAATGTGAGGAATGCCAGACCTCCACCGTGGTTCGGATTCCACGTTAAACTGTAGGTCCTTCATTTCATACTCACAATCATCCTACCATTACACATTAGCGTAAATGCGTATAACCCGAACGGTTAGTGAGACGCGGTGCTAATAATAATAATAATAATAATAATAATAATAATAATAATAATAATCCGTTACGAGCACCACAATCTCGCGGATAGACAACAAACGTCTGTTTAATGTCTATAAATATACAAACTAGTAAATGGGACTGTTTAGCTGCTACCCATTCGGGTTATATGCTTATGTACTAATTACGCTAATTATTTTAGGGATTAAAGAGGTTATATTAATAGGAATTCTACCTGCATTTGCGTGGAGGGAGAGTGGAAAACCAATTAGGGAAAATCCCCAGTACACCTGACCGAGACTCGAACCTCGATCTCCCCGTCATTGGCATTCTAGTCTACTGTGGGAGTATCGCCCTAAACCATGCGTCCACCGAGGAAGGTCAATTTATAGTTGGACCAAATAATAATACACATTGCACATTACATACACAAAAAAGTATTATTACAAAATATGCTGAGCTATATAAACCAATTACCTCTTAAATTCTTAAATAAAAGCCACAAATGAAACATACAAACAATCTTGAACATGTTTAGGCTAAAATAAAAATAGTTTTAATCAAACTAAACTATTATGACGTTACATTCAGTTGATCCAATAACTTACTAGACATTATATAGAACTGAATCGAACCTAACGTGTATACATTATATCTATTACCGATTCCAACCTGGGGTCTGGGTCAGTTTTTTATTCAAGCAATATAATTTTTAACTTATGGTTTGCTAGGCTTCATATGCCGTATACTCTAACTTAAGACTAGAGCAAGCACAACATCCAGTCTTCGGCCGTTAATTCACCACTTTGATCCACATTTCACTAATGGATACATTTTTCGGCAATGCCGGGAATTGAACCTGGTACCCTTAGCTCAGTAGATGAACACCAACTGAGCTAAGGTACTGGACTTTGTGTGTGTAGGTGTGTGTGTGTATAAGCGATTAAGAAAAATCGTAAAGACAATGTCAATCAAGATGATCTATTAGAACGCATTCGAGTGGTGATCTCTTTTTTTCACTGTAGCGTATATAGATTTTATTTTATTTTAAAATATTCAACCATTTTACTTTGCATAAGCCAAGGTTTCCGTATCTTACTAAACATTTTGGAACCAATATTTTTACAAGTTCTAACGATCACTATTTCCACACGCTCTAAAGCTCACTAAGTTCTAACTCACTGGTAACCATCACATAACCATAAAAAACATACTATTGGCCGAAACTATGACTATTATTTGAATAACAACTTTTCACTCATCTGCTTCGGTGGCTGCATGGTCTAAGGCGCTATTCACGTGATAGACTAGACGGCCAAAGATGGGGTGATCAAGGTTCGAATCTTTGCTTTCCCAAAATAGTTTCCCCACTCTTCTTCCACGCAAACATGGCGCATTTCCTATGAAATTCTTCTTTCCTCATCCTTAATTTACTACATAGTTAATGTATACGTATAACAACCGTAACGAATACTAAAAAGTGGCTAGAGCCGGTCAGTATGCACACACACACACACACATACATACACGATGTTGGTAGAGCTCGCCGTGTTTGAGATTGTTGTAATCTCGTGGGATTATGTGACGTCCTGGTTGCCACATAGCAGGAGGAAGGAAATGCCACTCTTGTCCGTGCTCGTATGTTTGTTGTAGGTCCTACCACTCTTCTGTTGCAAAGCTCTTCTCGTCAAGTGAGATAAGAGTGACCCCAGTGTTTCTAAAGGGCTGTCATTGGAGGACCACTGGGTCACTGGGCGACCACATGGGCCTTGGAAGTTAGGGGTGTTACAAATATGTCTAGCCAATTTCAGTATAGGAATAGAAAATAAATAAAAAACAATAATTAATATATTTAATTAAATATTGAGAAAAATATATAATTACTCCGAATTAATATCTAATTCTAAGTGTTAATTTTTAACACACTAAGCTTCATAATATTTTTTAGTAAATAATGGCTCATATTTGTTGACTTAAGGTTAATACAGACTTTCTTTTCTATATGAATTGTGTCCACCGAGGAAACGAATATAGCATAGCTTATATTTGTTTTTAGCACCGCGTCTTACTATCTGATCAGTCTATATACATATGTAGGCTACTAATTTCCCTAATGGATTAGGGATGAGGAAGGACGAATTTAAATGAAGTGTACCCGCATTTTCGGAGTGTAAAACCATTCCGGAAAATTCACCCCCAGTTCACCCAACCGGGGTTTGAACTTTGATATCCCGGTTATAGGCAGTATATTCTAATATTAGAGGGACGCCTTACACCATGTGAGTATCGGAGCAGATCCTAATTTAGATATTTCATATTTAATCTTTTGCATTTCAAATGTTTTTATTTTATGTGATAAACATTCTTTAGATAATTATTATTATTAAACTTCCCACGAGCCTGAGGGCTACACTTTGAGAAACACTGGGATAGATGGATACGAAGTTGTTTACCGTGCAGTTTTCATAGAAAGAACCTTAAATAAAATAAACACAGACTTTTATTTTGTGGCCAATATTGAAAAAGGTCACTAAATTATTAGTATTCTATAAAAGGTATTGATTGATACAATATGATATCAAATACATCAATTTTAGTTCATATTTCTTGGCGTGTGGATATGTGAAAGTATATCTAGTAGCTTTTATAGTCCTTCCTATGCAAAATGGCTCTTCATATTATCATGTTATATTTCTTGTACACAAGATGTTTGTGACGTAAAGCCGTAAACAAAAATCAATTTTGGAGGATGTTGAACCTACAATATTTCGGGGTGAAATTCCTAAACAGGAGGTACAAGGAATCTTTTCTATCACCAAAGCCCTCTCTAAGCGATTATAAAATTAAGAATCAAATAGCCAAAGCTATTATTTATGCTTTCAGTGAGGATTACTTTAACTAGATATCATATTCAAAAAATTGAAACATGACATCTGGACACGGGAATCGAACCCGGGACCTTTGGCTTAGTACGCCAATGCTTTAACCACTAAGCTATCCATTAATCGTCTAGAGTTTATGATGGACGTTTGGAAATCGTCGGTTACAAATGTGTGATTTTATTAGGAGTAATCCTCACTAAAAAGCATAAATAATAGCTTTAGCTATTTTATTCTTAAATTTACGATCCCTTACAGCTACGTTAATTGTCCAAGTGGCAGCAATAAGCCAACTAACGAGTCGAAGGTGGATGCATTATCTGATAGCTCGTGATCTTAATAAAATAATACATTTGTAGCCAATGATTTCCGCACGTCCATCATAGACTCTGCCTTAAAATATTAGTGACCCTGGGCACGGCACGAATCCTGGATAGCTTAGTGGTAAAAGCATTGGTGTACTAATTCAAAGGTCTCAGCTTCAATTCCCGTGTCCAGGTGTCATTATTCAATTTTTAAAATACGATTATAATTTTTTTTACATAATTATTGTGGCTGTTTAAGTGTTATATATTTGATAGAATCAAGCTAGCTACTATATCTGAAATGTAGAGAAATTAAAAGAGACATTATTATGGTAGTAATACTTTCCGAGAAAAAGGAAGGGGGACGG
>CABFVX010003075.1:46043-65949 GCA_902151425.1 Timema shepardi
GGGGGGGGGGGGGGGGGGGGGGGGGGCAGGCGGCGACGAACCCACTGTCATCGAGTCCTGAGACGAGCACTTTACCCCAATACCATCTCATGGTACTAAAGTCGAACATGGGTCGATATTTAATTAATATAAAGATTTATTTTATTACTAAAATGTAATGTTTGAAAAAAGTGTTCTTAATTTAATTTTCTATAGAGTTTTGTTCGTTATTTAAAATATATGTTGGATTGTTTTAAATTTTACATTAAAATTTTAATTAATACATAAGCTGTACACAATACTTCTAAAAAAGAATGTTATTTTTATGTTGATAGTAAGACACTGATAAAAAGTGAATGATCATTAAGGTTTTCTCAGTAGCTTATTGACCAAATAAATCGTCATAGTTTCAATCACATTATAAGTACATGCTTCCCTGCAATTTTTTACCCCCAACACGTCTCTGTCCGGATATCCACATTTAATTGCACTAATTGGGAAGGAATTAACAAGACACAGTTAAAATATCGTTTTTCACACTGTGCTTTTCGAAACCATTGGGCTTACCGTGGTTATCCTAGCTTCCATGAGGAAATTTTATAATATTCTTTATTCGTTTTTCACACTATAAAACAGCATCAGTAATTAGAATTGCAAATATTTTCAAACATAAAAAAATAAAATTTTCAAAAGACGCAGCCATAACATTTGCCATTTTCCGTTTTTTTTAAAATAATTTTGTGCTTGTAAAATGTAACTGTCATTATTAAATGTCCATAATATAGGTGTTAATAAATGGTACTATACAATCGCACAGACGTTATCATATTGTGTATTATAGATTCGAAGAAAAGGTTCAAAAATTGTGTCTATTAAACTATTCTTAAATGAGTTTTACTCGTTAAAACAAACATTATAATAATTATATATGAAAATTTTAAACCAAATGTTTGAATATATTTAACAATGTTTGGATTTTTATAAATAATTTATTCTTAAGCTATTCTAAAATTATTTATTATTTTTAAAATAAAAACTTTTTTCCAACCAAATCGCTTGAGCCATTTGTAAAAATATTTCAAGTTTTTGAACAATCATTCATTATGTAACATTATTGAATCAATCGCCCCGCTTTGGGCGTCGATTTAAACACTACGGATTAATTCCCTGATATAATAATGCTGAGATGATGTTTAGGTTGTCTATAGCTCCGTGGTCGAGCACTAATTAGAATGGTATAATTAATAAATGTAAGAAAGAAAACGGTTGATGGCTGTTTATTCACACACGGTTTATTTAAATGCTTTATATCACTGCACACTTGTGATATTAATGTAGGTTATTTTATACTATGTTAGACTGTGACTGCCAGTGTATGGCTTGTGCGTGGGGATGCTTGGTGCCTTAAACATACACACAACGGCTTACACATAACATACCCCTTGCCTTTTGCTCCCCTTGTCAACAGTGTAAAAACTAACCAATAGAAAGAGTCCTGGCGACAGGTGTTGTGAAGGCTTGCTTCTTATTGGTATAGGGGATTGGCGTATTTTGCCAAATACTGTGGAGTTGTTCCTTTTAACAGGAGATAGAACAGTTGTTCTTTTAACAGTAAATATGGTATACAAATATATTTTAAAGTAGTAATCCTTTTTCCATTATTTCTGAAATGCGCGTGTTTCTTCATGGATGAATCATAAAAGGATACTCTACATATGTTACTTTAAAGAAAAATTATCTTCATCCATGACTTTATATAATTTAGAGTAATCCAAACCAATATCATTACAATACCCCTCGTTTGCCTATATCTTAAATGAATTCAATGAATTTAATGAATTTTGATAGAAGCAAATCCCATACTGTGCAAGAATTACGTCATATTTAACCTTTGATCATTCTTAAAAATATATATATAATTTTGTGGAGTGTAAGTTACATAAATTGTAGGTCTACATGTGTGAAACATTGATTACAATTTACTTGTATAAAAATACAAAAGTTATGATACATTTATCCGTTCTCACATTTGATTATTTTTAATGTTCAGTCTTCTTGATGAATTCACGGAAATAAAGAATTTCCTGTTTAATATTTCATTTTTTATTTTCTTTATATCACTGAAACATTGTAGCACCTGTTGTTGATCTGTTCTTAGAATGTTATGTTCACATATAAATTTGAACAAGATTATAAATTGTTTTGGTTGAATAATCAAATTTGTATTTGAGTTTAGGTAAAATTAGGGTAATTTTAAATTTAATTAATCCTAGAGTAATTTGAAAATCTTGAATATTAATATAAACTTATAGCTGAAATACTTCAAAGTATCTTAATTTCAATTTAAACTTTAAATCGTTGCAATAAAATATAATATTGAAACTATTTTTATAAAATGTTTAATTTAATCATCAATAAATCAATTATTTCAATAAAACTCAAATCTTTATGTGTGTTGTTAACTATCCAATCAATAACTGTTTACAAAATTATCTACGGTAAACATTTTTAGCACAACATAAATTTAATTAAAAATTGACTTAATTAAACTGTTATTAATAAAAAATATTTTACATACTCTTAATAGCTACCTTAAATCTACTTTAAAAATAGATCAAGTTTCTCACAAATATTTATTTAAATTTGTATTGATTTGATTAATGTTTATTTATTAATAAGACCTCATTTAATCCATTCTATTATTAAACTTTCATTCAATTAATATTAACCTCAGTTATTACCTTATTACATTTTCAGTCAACTAATATTAAAATCAGTTCTTACATCATTACATTCTCAATCAATTAATATTAACATCAGTTATTACATTATTACATTTTCAGTCGATTAATACTAACATCAGTTATTACATAGTTACATTCTCCGTCAATTATTATTAACATCAGTTATTTTCTAATATTGTTGCTTGTGAGTCCTAGCTCTTTATTCAAGGTCAAACTACCCTTTTAGTTTCTTTACTTTGCTATTGATACAGCTGTCAAACCCTTCTAACTTCTTTCTTTGTCTACCCTTTATATTGTCAACCTGTCTTGGAGTAAGCTAAAAAAATATACAATATTAACGTAACCTTATTTTGTTTAAAATAGTTGAAATGGATATAAGACAATTTTGGATTCTTAAATTCCGCTTGGAAATTAGTATGAAAGCATATGTCACACTACTGTGAAATATTGAAAATTATTTTCCTCTTTCTAATTGAGTAACTATTTTTTCATTAGTGATTTTTTTTTTTAATATATATATATCTCGATCAAAACTTTTTAATATTACCTATTTGCCTTAGACACTTAAATAAATGAAATCATAATTGAAAATCTGTTACAATAGCTTAATTAGGTACAACACCCTAATTAGCTCTCATTTTCCTTGTTGATACATCATTATTACATCACGTAATCACACAATACCCTTTTAAACCTCTTCATAATCTCTTACATATTTATCAATTTCAATGTAGATTTTACCATTGCACTTTTATCACATTAGTGGAAATCTTAGGCCTTTACCTCATTATAATTATAATCACTGACATCCCCATAGACTGCGTTGTGCTAGCTCTATCCTTGTGAATACCTGCTATCTGATCCTTGGTAGTTCGTTGACTCACCAGAAAAAATGAAATTAATAATCATGGCTTGCCCATAGCTAAGTCCATGCCTTAATACACCTTAACTCCTCAACTAATACACCTTAACTCCTCGACCAATACACTTCAACTTCTCAACGCTGCTGATTCCCTCGGGTCATCTTTAAACTCATTACGACGATTGCATAATCTAGATCATGGCTTGCCCTTGGTGAAGTCCATACCCTAATAAACCTTAACTCCTCAACATATACACCTTAACTCCTCTATCTAAAAAAAAGCTTTTAAACTAGACACTACTCGCCTCTTTATTTCCACTCACCTTAGCTTAGTGTAATGCCGTACTCAAGTGCATATCTAAATTAATTTCTTTAGATATCTTAAATCTTATCCTTTAGTTTATAATCTCACTGTGATTCCTTTAATATCTTAATCAATATCATTGAATTTATTCATATGTAATTAATTAAATTAAAATAACCTCACACACAACTAGTAAGATTCATATCTTAATACTCCTTCATAAAATGCATCTATGATGAAATAATATATTTATTCTGATTTCCAAGATCGTCTATTAATTATTCAAACTTCCTAACTTTCTCTTAAACTGAAACTATTTAAATTATTGTAAACTTAAAATTATCCTTTGAATTTACTCACATACAACTTAACTAGTTGACAAAACGTAACCAACCCCTCACGCTACTTTTCTATCTGATCTTAACCCTTTTTTGCATGCTTACCAAGGATCATGCCCCCTACCTATCTGTTCTACTATTTTGATCTATATAACTTCCTGAAACTATGTTAAATCCAAATGGATTAATCTAAATTGATAAAATTTATATTTTTATATTTAATGATTTTATATTTACTGTATCGGGTTTGACTCTTGTTAATATATATTTTTATTTCAGTGTCTCTTGTATATGTGCTTCTTAATGTCAAATGACGTTTTATTTTTGAGTAAAGGTTTATTGTAACTGTTGTTGTTTTCTCATACAAAAATAGTCACTCTAAACATTATTTCGAAGATGCAGTAGATAACAAAATATGTTGACAACTTATTTTAAAGTGTACACGTTAAAAATAAAACCTTTTTACCTATTACAACAAAAAAAATACTACTTTTACTTCTCCGTAGTTGGGTTGTTAATGGTATCTTTAGAATTACTGCCTTACCTTTCTTTACAAAAGAATTATTAGTTATACTTCGATTAATTTGTGCGTTGCATGTTTATTTAGAATTAATACGTTTAACATTTCTTACTACTTCTAAATAATTATAGTTACAATTATTTTACTTATTTAAAATTTAAATCTTTAGTTAAACTGCTGATTTTTACATTTAAATGATCCGAAACTTATATGCTTCTTTGACTGCCTCCTGGATAGAATATTTTTTGTCAGTTGTACTCATTTAAATTTGATATATCTGAAAATGGTGGTACAAAATTGAAATTTGGAGGTTGATGTATTTGAGTGGTTGTTAAACTGGGGTGACCTGCATTGTTATTGTTATTAGTTTGTTTATCACTTGAATTTATTTGCCTCGAAGATCCTTGGTTCCTATCCTGTCGATACTCTATACTAGGGTATGGATATCTTCTATTTTGCTCTGGCGTTGGATAATTATTGTGATATCTCTGCCTATCTTGTCCATTATTAATTTCTCTGATTTGAGGGATTGATGATTGCCTATGCCTATCAATATTATACCGGTTTGATTGCTCATTGATCTCTTTGTTTCTTTGATGTCTATCGTCAAATGCCATTACTACTCATTCTACTTCTTTAATGTTCTGTTTATTTATGCTAATTATAACATCTTGTACTGCAGTTGGAAAATAATTCATTAGAAGAACTATCAATCTATTTTCTATTACTGGGTATCGTAAATATTTCACCTGTGTCACAAATTTATTGAAATATTCGCTCATAGTTCCATCCTTGTCGTTATATTTTCCATTGAAAATTAATTGTAGAAAATCATCCTGCATGTTTTGAAACCAATATTTTTCCAAAAATATTTCCCTGGCCTGTTCGTAGGTTTCCCAGTAACTCTCTATATTATCTGCCCAAGATTTTGTCTCATTTTCCAAACCTGATAAAAATATCTCTATTTTGTCTTTTTCATTAATTTTTTCTCCTTTAAAAATGTAATCCAAGCTCTATAGATATATGGGGATACAATACCTAACAATACACAAAACCTACAGTTAAAGAAAAAATAAAAATAAATAGGAGCGCGTAGAGTGAATATCCTAAAATTGTGAGTTATAAAAATGGTGGACATTCAACATGTCCCCTGCGCATGCATCTCACTCTTTTGAGTAGCGGGAAACTACGGTCCACCTTCACTGTTTGCATAACATAATAATATATATTAAACAAAGAGGTTTGCTGGACATTGTGCTTTTTTACACATAGGGTAAATATGGTGTAACAATGCAATATAATAATTTCAAGTCTTAGAATCTTTTATATTTCTATTTTGCCAAACTTTATTAAATAACAACATATAATTAATGATAATTAAATAGTTCTTTGTATATATCGTTGTCGTGAGTGACAACATATCATCAACATAAATAAATACTATCCAATAAAAACATTGTTCCACAAATATTTACTCTTTTCCTTCTAATCAATACGTTATTTATTATTATGTACCCTAAATATATTATGAAAGTATAAATATTAACGCAAAACATTAATAGACTTGAATATGATAATACATAATACAATAGATTATCTCTCCTAACTAACATATTTATGTACCTGTTGCAAAAAGGCAACATAAAAGTTTTAGTCCCATCAAATATTCCTAGTGTCACTACAATTTAACAAGTACGCTAAAAACCTTATTGCAGAATTCAAAATAACCTTTACATAAGTCATAAACAAGGATTATAGTACAATTATAAATATCTAGGATATTCCCTAAACTTATTCCTTTTTTTTAGGCTTGCATTACTTCTTTTGACACAAAGAGATTAACAGCGCCATCATAAAAGTTACAATCGAGAACCTAGTTAACAAAATATAAAGTTAAGTTGATATATATAATACTCCCGTGCAATATTACCTTCTACTAATCCTGAAGATCTCGGTATTCTATTTCTACACTTTCCCACCTTAATGTTGCCAAACCCAAAATGCAACACCATTCGCAGTTGAGACCCAATAAAGTTAATTTTGAATTGTATAACTTTAAAGCATTATAGATAATATTTACAAGTTCTGATCTAATAACACTCTCCTATTTTCATATTTACAATATTCATCTAACCAAAATACTACAGAAAAATATTAAGGTTAATTTGTTAAGCATAAAGTTCGCGCATAATGCCTAATATCAATAACACCGATAATTTCTGACATAACAAAACTATCAGTTAAAATAAATCAAAGTCGAAGTCTTATGCAACTAATTTATAATTAAATTTGATAGATAAAGACTAAAAAGGAGTTTTGAAAAGTTCTAGTAATATACACTTAAGCCGAAAATGAATTTATCCTTACATTATCTTAATATGTCCGATACGTCGGCGCTTAGTCCTACATGGTCCTAACCATGTCCAATTGTGAGCTCTTCTTCAACGGATGGTCTTTTATATGGTACACACTCGTTGAACAGGAGAGGCACAAAAGGAAGGGAGCGCGCATGGCAGAAGAACATTCTAATTTAATCTGGAAAAGTCTGGGAGTCTCTATCTCACGTCTCATGTTTTTCTTTTCTTCATGGTAGTGGTGCTGGTGGTATCTAGCGGCGAGATGCGGCACTAGGCTCAGTGTTGTCAGTTGCCCGCGTGTGTCTACTGTAGTCGGATGTTTGTTATTTTTCGAGGTGTTTATCCAGGTCGGTGATATTGAGTAAGTGATTGTTTATGCTTGACTGGCCCCATTCTGTTACTCGAAGCAATAATTGCTACACATACTCTTTCTACTTTGTTTATGTACTGTACTGCTGAAATATTTCCTCTCTTTCCTTTAAATTTTGGAATAAGTACTAATGACGTTTCTCTTAGTCATTTAGCAAATAGCTTGGTAGTATCGTGTAAATTACTAACTTCTCCAAGATTAATTTGGCTTTCAACCACAAAATCGGTAAATTTTTTATCTAGTTTTTATACTGCCTTGTTAACGATCCCATCTATCTGTTCTTTAATTAAAATTTTTGTAACGTTGCTTGAAATCAACGTTACAAGCAAGAAGAAAATATGAGTAAAATAACACTAATTCTATAACCACGAAGAGTGAACATAACTGGACTCACCAAAAGTGCCCCGTTTCTCGGTCTGTGTGTGTGAAGTCTTGTCAACAAACATCCCTGCCCCCGCATATTGTTCTCGCCCCGAGTGAAAAAACGTAACTGAAAAACATTAGAGGTGTGGCATTGTGAGCGTGTTATTTTCGCGTTGCTTCATGGGAAGCGATCATGTGGTGATCACGTGATGTTCCAGACGTCTCTCCAATGACCTATTTGTTCGTTACCGCCCCTGTCCCTCTGTTTGATGTGAATGTTCTCCTATGTTCTTTTTGTTTTCCCCTATGTTCCCCTCCCCTCAGAAAAAACTGCTTATAAACTGATGTCGTGTGCCTCAATGGGCACTTCTTGGTTCATCCGTGTCTTAGACACTTATCACAGGATGGGAGTTTTCCCAAGGTACAAATTCAATTTCGGCCGTACTATTCAAAATTACTCTTTGGAAATTTGTTAAAGATTTATTGGTAAATTGTAGGTTAGGTCTAAATTCCTTTTTTGGCCAGTACATACAAAATTTGCTTTTTGGCTTTCATCTGTATTTTCTTTTATATTGTAGGAATGACAAATTACGTAGATCAAACATGGCGTAATGTTGTTTATTATTCGTCAACTATATTACTGAGGTTTTTTGCCCTTCCGGCTTAGTAACATGATTTGAAACTATGAGGGACCTTTTTTATTTTTTAAGTTCCATAACTTACCTTTTGAAGGCGAATGCCTGGGTAGTATGGGAATATTTGATGGCCCATACGGTTAAATTTGTTTGTTGAATATTGGGTTAAGACTAATTAAGTCATTTACTTTCTCCTTTTTTTTGGTTGCCATAAAAATTTATGCTTATATATTGTAACTATAAAGCATACGAAACTATCCTTTTGTAAAATGTGGACGTTTAGCTGTAGCGCACTGCGGGTTGCCGCTGAGGCCCGTTGAGGGGTCGTACGCTACCTTGAAAATGTAATTGTTAGGACAAGGTTGATATGGCAACAGCACCACTGTATAGTGATGGGCATAACCCTATTTCTTTTTTTTACATTTATGTATTTTTCTTTTAACTATCTATTGTTACCTGTATGCATATACTCACACAGGCGCGGATCCAGAAAATTTTCATAGGGGGGTCATGGTAATTATAAATAACATAACTACTACTACTACTACTACTACTACTAATAATAATAATAATAGTAATAAATAATAATAGTAATAGTTAATAATAATAATAACTATAAAACCTATACAAAACATTGTTCAAACGTACCTCATATTTTATAAATGCACTAATTGCATTTTCCTCTTATTCTTTTGAGCAAATTTCTCCAAAACTTCATCAGGATGAACTTCAATGCTTCGATGAATATTTAACATGGCCAAACCATTTAATCGTTCCTCTTCCATATTTGACCTTAAGTATGTCTTTAACCTTCTTAGGGTAGAAAATGATCTCTCACTAGTGCAAGTAGTCACGGGAAGAACAGACAAAATGTGGAGAAGAACTTTAATGTTTGGGTAAAAACCATCTGAAGCATGCATTAAGCTGTCAACCACACTAGATGGACACTCTGCCTTAGATTTATGTTTCCAGCGTTATTGCCACAAGTCAATCTCTCCACGAAGTCCCAGGAAGGTCATTAGCATATGTTTGAGCTGCTTGTAATAAAATTTCATTGTCTTGGTTGGCAAATGCTGGTATTAAACCGTATAATGTGATAATATTATTATATCCAGTTGATGAAAATCTAGTTGACAATTCAGAAATAAGATAGTCCATAAATGGCAGGTAAACATTTAGTCTATAATATTCCTCAGGACTATATGCAGCAACATTTGGCCCATGAGTTTGTGTCCGAAAGGTCCTTGGTATAGTGATGTCAATGTCATGTTTTACAGCCAAATTCACCGATTCATTATAGACCTCTGTATATTTATTAGGGTTATTCCGATAATCTTTCAATGTCTCTAAAACATTTGCTACCATATTATAGCAGTTTTTCAGGTCTAACGAAGGTTTTGAAGCTGACGAGACAACGTGACTGTTAGACTGAAGATAAATGAAACAATATGCAGAGTTATAATAAAGTCAAACCTGAGAACTGAAGTGAGTAAAAGTGTTGACTTTGATGTGGTGCTTACCCCATCAAATACTTGTAGGAAACATACAACTGCATCAAAAACATGTAAGAATTGTAAAAATGCATTCTACCCAACGCGTCTCACAAAGCGTTTTGAGTTTGCACTTTGTTTCTTCAGGATATTGTTCACGTAGTTTTGCTTTAATTAAAGCTGTTCGTTTACTTGATTCTCTTACTTCATTTGTTACGTTACTGACCACAGCAATAGCGTTCCTTACACTTGTTAGAGAACATGCTTTAGAAATGGACAGATTTAGTTTGTGAGAAGCACAGTGCATATATATAGCAAGAGGCTGCTTTTCCCTAATACGAGCTTGCACACCTTTGATTTTACCAGACATGTTAGACCCTCCATCGTACCCTTGACCACGCAGGTTTTCAATTTTAAGTCCCAAATTGTTTAATTTTTCAAGAAGTAAGTTTGTGAGAGCCTCGCCACTGAGATTTCTCGCTTCCACAAAACCTAAAATTCTTCTCGAATTTTGAGTGAAAGTATGTCCAGAAATCTAAGACAAAGACTCATCTGTTCAACTGTTCCAACATCCGTTGTTTCATCTGCTAGTACCGAAAAACATTGCCCTGCTTTAATAGACTTAACAATTTTACTAAGGATAACTTCTCCACAAGCTTCAATTAACTCGTTCTGAGTTGTTTTACTAATAAATGTTGCACTTTTGGGTGCTGTTTTTACGTGATTCTTTAAATCACTATCACCGGCATCAATACGGAATCTTAAAAGTGCTCGGAAGTTTCCCTTATTTTCTGTTCTATCTTTTTCGCTAAGCTCTCAATCATCACGATGACCTCTTAGGGGAAAGTTTTGTCGGCCACATAGTATAACTGTCTTTATCATGGGTATCAAACGTGCTAGATTTTCTTCAATTCTTTTTTTCACTTCTCAATTTAGTCTGACTTCAACTGATTGTGTCCTGTTTTCAAATGTATTCTTAAATTCAGAACATCTTATAATTGCTGTTTTATTATATTCATTGGAGGCATGTCCGCAAAGCATTTCATTTCCTTTTTTGTAGTTTAGAAACGGAGTCCGTACAAAGCTTCCGAGAGATATTCTACTCCTACCTCCTTCCTTTGATCCAAAAAGTACACATGCAATACAATAAGCGCCATTGTCCTTAGCACTGTACGTCAACCAAACAAACTTGTCCAGCCATGATCTTTGAAAATGTCTAATACCTCCTGACTGAACAACATTAGGGAACTTGTAGCTTAGTGATGGAGTCCACGGTTCTACTAGCATGTGGTATTTTAAGTCATCGGAAATAGTTTCAGCTCCAACAAAGTTGCCAATATCAAGTTTTTCTGGTCCTACACTTTCTATAGAGATTTTAGTATTTGAATCAGATCCACTGGTTGAGGGTGAGTCACAAATAAAGTTCACTGACGCACTATTTTCAATTAAATCCACAGTTTCATTTCCTGTTGATTCAGGATTTTTTTTCTTGAAAAAACAAAATAAATCTGTCTGTCCCTTTCTTTTTGACATTATAATATCAATACTTGCATTCAAATCACATAACTAGCAAAGACAATAATTTATCACAAAATTGAATAGCAGGAGGAAGTATCAAAGTCACAGTATCACAATGACAATAGGCAGTAGCACAATAACCATAAAAAACAAAACACAAATATCAGACTCACAGTTTTCTAAGAGTAAATAAAACCATCATAGGTCATTATAATCACAAAGTGACTGAAATATTTATAAATTGCACTTTATTGCACATAAGCATTAACAAAATGAAACACCCACGTAAAATGTTCCACGTCTAAGGCCACTCGAACGAATCGCTCCGGTATACTAAAAGTAAATATTTCCAGCTACCTCTGACTGGTTTGAAACAGATTAGCGTACTTTTCACTGGAAGGGGGTAAGTCTTTCTAAAGTCTTTTTGGTATTTTCTTTCTAAATATACATTTTTAAAATTAATTTTATTAACACCACAGGGGGGTCAGCTGACCCTTTGACCCCCCCCCCCCTGTATCCGCGCCTGTACTCACATATATATATATATTTATTGTTAATATTTTCTTAAATAAATATTTATTTATTAGACTCGCTATCTTTAATTTACTATGACAGGTTTAAAGTTCTTTTGTTATAACACAAAAGATTCTTGTACCATTCCCTTTGAGTAATAACGTATAGTAGCGGGTGATGATTGAGAAGGGTTCATGACGACAAATTATTGAATAGGCCCAAGTGAAGGCCTATCAATGTTTATGTGGTCCTAACGCTCTTCTGCAATCTAATCATTTGTTTTTATTTCTTGCCTTCTTTAGTTTATTGTACATGTGCCCCTGCCCTTGTCCAGTAGAGGAGAAGGGGGGTGGTACATTTTATTCGTGTTTTTCTGAGAACCAAATACTGATTTTACCTCATTTATTTCTTTTTCAGTGTGTTCTACCTGAATGTCTAGATTCCAAACTTTAATTCATACTCCCTTTAATCCTTTAATTGATTCTTGTTCTACTGTTTCTAATTTATTTTTACTAGCCGAAATCTGTTCTATTAATTTGAATTGTCGCTTCCTTAAATTTTCTTGTTTTCCCACTAAAGCCCTTTTTACATTTGAACCTTCTATTACTTTTTTTTTATCTACCTCACTTAACTTTACTGCTAAGTTTTGATGAACCGCTTCTAATTAGTCAATTTTTTGCTCTAAATAATCAAATCTCTGCTCACTAAATTTTACTTAACTCTATTTTAGCGCTTAGTTCTTTATTGATTTGTTCAAGTTTAGTGTTATTTGCATCTATTTTCTGATTAATTGCTTGGCTAATTGCATCTAATTTCTGATTATTTACTTGGCTATTTGCATATATTACTTGATGAATTTCTTGTATAGTTGCATCTAATTTCTGATTTCTTGCATTTATTTCCTGTTTAGTTTCTTGCCTACTTTTATCAATTTTCTGATTAATTTATTGTAACATTTTCTGATTACTTTCTTGTAACATTTTCATAAGTTGATTTAAATCTCCTATAGGTTGTTGCACTATTGTTTGTTCCCTATTCTTTTCTCGCCCTTCCTCATCCACTATACCATTTCTTTGTATATCTTTTTCAGCCCTATCTTTACTCACTCCCTATGCAAATAACTCTTCATTGTCCTGCTCACTTTCTTTGTCCTGCTCACATTCTTTGTCCTACTCACTTTCTCTTTTATCCTCATCTGTTTGGTCTAGAACTAACTGATGTCTCGTTTTTTTAATATTCTACCTCATCAGAGCAGCTACTAGCGTCACTATTATCATTTGAATCTGCCATTTTCCCTTCCAAAATTTACTAAAATTAATGATTATAAAATATTAAAATAAAGTTATTTAAATCTTATTAATTAATTAAAAATAATACAAATTTATCTAAGGCTTATTTGACTAATTTGTTGTCTTTGGTCAGCTTGTTCCGCCTCAGTACGATGTTCGTCGTTGGTGTGCCTTGTAGTGTGCCGTGCGTGGAACGTCTGTTTCACCTCGGTTCTCGGATGGATGTTCGTCGTCGGTACCCCTTGCCTTTTACTCCCCTCGTCAACAGTGTGAAATCTAACTAATAGAAAGA
The DNA here is from genome assembly GCA_902151425.1 of Timema shepardi. Lineage (NCBI taxonomy): Eukaryota > Metazoa > Arthropoda > Insecta > Phasmatodea > Timematidae > Timema > Timema shepardi. Next base: position 59,618 of record CABFVX010003075.1, read on the forward strand.
GTCCTGGCGACAGGTGTTGTGAAGGCTAGCTTCTTATTGGTATAGAGAATTCGCGTCCTTTGCCAAATTTTGTGGAGTTGTTCCTTTTAACAGGAAATGGCGCAGATGTTCTTTTAATAGGAAATATGGTATAAACATATATTTTAAAGTAGTATTCCTTTTTCCATTATTTCTGAAATGCGCGTGTTTCTTCATGGATGAATCATAAAAGGATACTCTACATATGTTACTTTAAAGAAAAACTACCTTCATCCATGACTTTTTATATAATTTAGAGTAATCCAAACCAATATCATTACAATTAGTAAACTAACCTTCCTCGAATTTTTACCCCAAAACCAATTATATGGTGCTATTTGTCATGTCAAACAAATATTGTATATGCATTTTGAACAAAATCACCTGAGGTATTTTTTATAAATTTTGAATTCAATAAAATTACTTATCAGTAATCTACCATTTATTGGGGTAAAAAATTTAAATATCAAGTTTGAACAAAATCCATGCAACCATTTTTGATCTTTGGTAGGGACATACAGACATGGGAATAAATAGATAGACAGATATGGGGACAGACAGAATTGTATTATTTTTAAAATTTGTGTTCACATAAAACTTAAAAATGTGTCATAACATCGAGATCGATTTATTTCACGATCACAATACTTTCTCTTTATATGAAAAAGTAAAAAAACAAACTATGAAGGCTCTATCTTGTCTTATTCGTTGGCGCCATCTATAAAGATTGGGAACCTTTTTCTTATATTCTACGTACCCGGATTTGCGTGGATAGAGAGTGGTGAACAATTTTGGAAGAAACAGTGAGTACACCCGACTGACTATTTAGTCGTGCGCATTTATTTAGACTCTTTGTTCATATTTTAAAGCCAATTTATGAAAATTTAAGTAATTTTTTTAGAAATTTAGGTAATTTCATAAGTAAATTTTTGATAACTTTAAGTAATAAAAATTCAGGTTATGGTCTTAATGAACTCCCCTATCCCATCGGCAGTATCGCTGTTGCACCATCAAAACAGAACCGCAAACTATCTAAAAGCGCGCGCTGTGCCGTCTGTAATTTCCTTGCTAGATGAATGAATGTATTAATAGCAATGAGAGGAGGTGTGGCGGTTTACTTGGCTAAGATACCAGGAAGATGAAATACCTTGTAGATCTATCACTTACCACCGTACCACAATGCGTTAAACTATACAGTTCCGGTAGCTTTCCATTTCGACTCCCGGTAAAGTTGCGGATAATTAGACCTAACGTGGTGTGAAATAAGGCAAAACATATTTTGGTTAAAATAAATAAAATATTTCTTCAGTAGAAATATGGCATTTAATTTTCTTCCCATTGTGATATCAACAGTTGTTGAATATCTGTCAAAGGTGTCCTGGAATTTAATGACATTTTTTTCTCTTCATTTAAAATATTTCTCATACAATGTCACTGTGCTCGTGACAGATATTCAACAACTGTTGATATCACCAAGTGAATAAAATTAAATTTTATGTTTCTTCCAGAGCAATATTTGATTTATTTGGGTCAAAAATGTTTTGCTATAAAAACCATATAAACGCTGACCTTTTCTCACGTCCTCTTCCATCCCACCTTAAAGACTAGCATGGATGCTACTTGCTATGGATCTTCTCTTGTATCTTTATTTTAATACTATCCAAACCGTAAATATATAACAATACTAACTATAGTTAAATGTGTTTACAATATTTGGGAGCAGAGGGACTTACCCCATCCTTACACCCTTTACCTGGACATGGCCTTGTTTTGGTAGCAATTATATAAATTATATAGAAGCTGCTTAATACGTCTCAGTTGGTTTGTTGTGTGGTACGTCTCAGCTGGTTCATTGTGTGGTACGTCTCAGCTGGTTCGTTGTGTGGTACGTCTCAGCTGGTTCGTTGTGTGAAGCTGGTTCGTTGTGTGGTACGTCTCAGCTGGTTCATTGTGTGGTACGTCTCAGCTGGTTCATTGTGTGGTACGTATCAGCTGGTTCGTTGTGTGGTACGTATCAGCTGGTTCGTTGTGTGGTACGTCTCAGCTGGTTCATTGTGTGGTACGTCTAAGCTGGTTCGTTTTGTGGTACGTCCCAGCTGGTTAGTTGTGTGGTACGTCTCAGCTGGTTCATTGTGTGGTACGTCTCAGCTGGTTCATTGTGTGGTACGTCTCAGCTGGTTCATTGTGTGGTACGTCTCAGCTGGTTCGTTGTGTGGTACATCTTAGCTGGTTCGTTGTGTGCTACGTCTAAGCTGGTTCGTTGTGTGGTACGTCTCAGTTGGTTCATTGTGTGGTACGTCTCAGCTGGTTCATTGTGTGGTACGTCTCAGATGGTTCGTTGTGTGGTACGTCTCAGCTGGTTCGTTGTGTGGTACGTCTCAGCTGGTTCGTTGTGTGGTAGGTCTCAGCTGGTTTGTCTTGATCTGGTGTTTAATCGCTGCTTACACACGAAGGTAAGGGTTGTAGTGGAATGTTTGGTCTACTCGATAGACAGGTAAGGCACTCTACTACTAGTATTCATCGACCAAGAACGAATTACCCAAAACAATATTTATCTTTTTTATAAAAACATTATTTTTTATTAATTTATTTCTTTTATTTGTGAGGGAGAAGCACCTTCCTCCCCCAAATGGATTACCACTCCCCTACGCAAATGTAGATACGTTTCCTCTAAGTTCCGCCTTAATAATTCCAATCTATTAATGGTGATATGCGGATATCTCAGATGGGTAGTAAGGAGAGTTGCAATGCACGACCTACGAGCGTAATTAATTCCACAACATGCACAACACCCAGTTACTCACACATTAGTTTATCACTATGATAGATATAGACCCAGTTCACTTATGTTAAATGTTTTATAATTGACGGGAGCTGGACTCAATACCCTTAGTTCAGTAGACGTGCCATACAACTTTATTTATAAATATAAATACATATTATAAGAGGGAAATATACTCCTCTGATATCAGTTTTTATCTCTTCAGATGCTGCATGTTTTCCTCTAGGGATGTATTTTATTTGAACCCTATGCGGCCACAACATGTTAGTCGGGAATACTGATTAATATACGAGGTAAAAACGTTTGTTGGAGACAAGAGTACTATGGTGGGGGAGGGGGGGAGGCCTGGTGGTCTCCAGGGTCAGTCAAGTATGCAGCCAATAACGTGTCCATGCTCTTAATGTTAATTATGTGATCCTGATAGTCATTCCCGTTGATTCCTTTTAGCAATATTCTAATATCCATTGATGACCTTCAATTGCTAGACAATGTTTGGTGTAGAATGTGTTGCTTATTCATCGTAATTAACGAGAATACCAAAGCCTTATTCAATATGTATATTTATTTACAAGCACTGGTAACTGTTCAAATTGTCCAGAGTGTGAAGAGAAATCAAGTCATTTTCAAACCCACGCTTGTCCAAAGACAGAAGGTTGGAAATTTCTTCACTTGAATTTGCAAAAGTATAGTGGATCACTCAAGAATATAAACGCTAATTTAAAGTCAATAAAGTCAGAAAAACGGAGGGGAGTATTGGTCGGTAGCGTTAATAATTCAGAAAGTAAAATGCTTCTAATTATATGCCGGGAATATCAAGATACAACCAGAATATACCACCAGGTGGAATTAATTTTACTGTGAGAGCTGTCAAAATCAAATTCGCTACACTCTAATGGTCATTTGGTCAACTGTGGCGAATGTCGATAAGGTTGTCTACCCCGGGTTTAGATTATAATATAGGATCATAGTGTAATAGTTCAAGGTTAGAACGCTACCATTCTGAGTAGACTGAATTTACGAGCACATTTTAAAAACACGTATCCCGCTTTGGTGGTTGCATGACTTTAAGGCGTCACTTTCACAACTGACTGGGATGCCGATGATGGGAAGATCTGAGCTCGAATCCCGGCCAGATGTAGGGGAAGGAGGGGTAAGTGCACTCACTTAATGAAAAATATTGTTTTAGGGCTTGTTTGATCATTTTTTGTTTAGTTAAAATTATCAATAGTTATGTAGACATGTTTACCGTAGTTATTTAAATATCTATATATAAATTGAAAATTGTTTTAATGGTCTCTATTAAATATTTTCTAAATCAATTTCATAAGTAGGTTTATCTCACATGTTAGAGAAATACAGCTCACAGGCTGTCCAAATGATTTTATCATTGCATTGATAACTTTAGACAAAAATAAGTTAATCCAAACAATTTAATTGTGAAGGAAGTGCCTTAGACCATGCGACCATTATCTCTAGACTAACATATTTGTGACCAGTTTCGGTAAGCTCGTGGAACAAACGTCAAGATAGCTTGGTCCGATTGCCTGGTGACGGGAAGGCTCTGGTTCAAATCCCAGCTGAGTGTTCTGCTGGGGATGTTACTATATAGTTTTCCAATTTACCCTCTACACAAATTCGGGTACACTTCCATTCAATTCCAGCTTCCTCATTTCTATCACAATAGAGAAATAAAAGATGAATAAGCTTGGACAATTAGTAAAACGAAGGTCAAAAAATGCACTTGTTTGGTTGAGGCCTCATTCAGACGATCATACATGAGCTGGTTCACGAGTCAATACGTTGAGCTGCTATGAAGCTCACTAGAGCAGTGATGCAACTCACTTGGACTTTTAACAGTTCATTGTTGGTATTATACAATACACAAACCAAAAGAGGTTAACATTTTATCGCAAACAGTTCAAATAAGAAAGAAAAAAATGTAAAAATAAAATTGTGGGTGCATCTTTGTCATTTCAATTCGTGTGTACAATATTGACCATACTCACACGCACGGTCTTCTGAAAGGCTACATAAGACGCAATGCTCTACTGGAAGCTTCAATAATAGTGAACCGGGACATGAACTCATCGAGTTAAGTTTGTCAACACATGGAATGAACAAAAATATTGCTTCATCATAGGGCAAGATTTGTGACTAAATTGGTTACGTCTTGGTATTGAGTATTATCGACAAAGCGATTCTGACCAAGCTGAAGGAGTTGTGTTTCGTACACAAAGATAATGGTTGGGATGAATATGGTATATCAGCTGCTATTTTAATTTATGTAATCCTACATGTATTGTAATTCAATGGAATCAGCACTATTTAATTTAATCATTTACGAGATTTGTGCTTATTTGGAATATTTCTAATTACATACTTAAACATATATTTTCATAAAGGCCTACAAAAACCGTATAGTATTATGTATGGGCTTGTATACCAATGGAAAATCATTTATATTTTCTTTTACTCATAAATAAACACCTCCACAATACTTATAAAAATTAATTATAATAAATAATTAGAAATGCACAACATTAACTTTAAATATTTCGTAAAAGAACATGAAGATAACAATAGTACGTCTGGTACATAGCAAATAAAGCCAAAAAGCTGCACTTTTTGATTGGAATGTGCCACTTTCTGTAGTCATATGTAATGGGAAAAGATACCTTTTCAGATAGGGATCCACTTGAAAATCCGTGCAGGACACCAAAATGGCGGCCATTTATAGCCGCCATTTTAGTGTTCTTAATTCCATGGTATCTCAGCTTCTAATATTCCGATTTAAGTTTTTTTTTGTTTTTTTTAAAGCTCTTGCTAATAAGAAATTAATTGGCTATCATATATTTATCTACAAACTTTAAGGTTTCTCCACAATTTAAGAGTTTATGAAGATTTCACTTTTCTCACAAATTTCATTGCTAACTATCTTTTTTATTGTCCATAATATCTCCTTTATAGGTGATATAAAAAAGAAAGCATTATTTTTTCTTTCCATTGATACCAAGAAAATCTGTTTTAATAAACTAATTCTTGAGAAATTACTGGTCAAATGAAACTAGACTTTGGTTTTTATCATTTCGTTTACTTTACTATTACAATAAGATAGTAGCATAATGTTTACATAAATGTTTGAATAATCGGAATGCTCCTGCAAATTAACTTCTTCTTAGCATCTTAAATGTCTCTAAATCAAGTTATCCTCTTCCTCATCTTCCGAATCATACCCGGAACAAAGTAATTATTTTCATATAAACTCTTAAAAAGTTAACAAGTAAAGAAAAGTAATTTTGACGCCTGGTATTTGAAAAAGAGTCTACATACAGAAGACGCTGGATGAAAAAATAAATATAACGATCTTGAAAGTGATGGAATTATTGAAATTTAAAAATTCTCAACTAATCACATGCCTTTTATTGTATTTATTGCCGCATTTTTTACCTCCAGTGCAGTTCCTGCAAAGCAGCGTGCATGGAACCTTAGCCTTTGAACAGGAGCATCGTGTACGGCATTCAGAGCAACTGCA
>CABFVX010003075.1:68454-94988 GCA_902151425.1 Timema shepardi
GCCAGTTCCACTGGATGGATTTAGTCAAGGCAAATAGAGGTTGATCCACACATATGACAGGAATTTGTCTTGGATTTAAAAACCTTGTAGTTTTTCTTATTTGATCCATTCCGTGCTTCAGCATTGACGGCGAATAAGAACTTTCATTGAATAGAGTTAAAAGAGAGTTATGTGTTAATTCAAATGATGTAGAGCCTACCTAGAACGCTGCCCAGGAAAGATCTAAGGGCCCATCTTTTCTGTCACTAAGAATATGGTCTAGCCATTCCTGTTCCGTTTTCCACTCGGATACAAATTTAGAAGTTGACATCTGAGAATAGGTGATCTCGCTTGCTATTGGCAAGGGAGGTTGCTTGGAAGGCAGTGTTACAGTCTTGACAACATTGTAGCTGTCTGGAAGCTCTGGCACTTTCTTGTTACTTTGATCGACACACGAAATGCTTGTGGCGAAATTACGAGGCTCACCAACTTCTCCTTCAACGGGAATTTGAAAGATAGAAATTGCTGTTCCGTGGAAAGATGATTCTGAAGTTGTACTGCTGTAGTTATGATCAATGTTATCGTACGCACCAATCAAAAAGAGGCACACTTTTTATACCACTTTGCTTTATTTTTTTAATGTTCCTTCTATACCTTGAACCTCATTTAACTTTTGTACATCCAAACCATGGGGCAATGCACCAAGATTCTGAAATCCTGTTAAATTTTCTGAAAGAGTCTTGTATCCAGCACCAACAAGTGCTTTTGCAGTGTGTAAGGTTGGGAAAATCAAGCCTTCATCACTAGACTCTTGACAAATGCAACATATGGTCCAATCTATAGCACAAAGCTCAAGTGGAGATTCAAAGTCAACATTTGACAGCCGCAGGTGCCTTGAAGTAATTTTGAGAATAATTCAATTCAGCCCAATCTGCAAAAATGAATGTTAAATGATTTATATGAGTATAATTTTATATTATTATGAAAACAATTGTAAGAGAAAACACACACAAAAAACAAAAACAAATAAAAAAACTAGAGGAACACTAAAATAATTTTTTTTATTATGAAGAAATCTTAAGGCTTAGAGAAAAGTAATTATGTTAAAAAAATGTACTTAATAAGAGCTTTTAAACAAAAAAATTAAAATTAAAATCGAACCATTAGGAGCTGAGATACAACCAATTCTAGGACTCCAAAATGGCGTCCATAAATAGCCGCCATTTTGGTGTCCTGCACGGATTTTAAAATGGCTCCCTATCTGAAAAGGTCTCTTTTGACCTCATTTATGACCACAGAGAGTGGCATATTCCAATCAAAAAGTGCAGCTTTTTTTATGTACCAGACGTACTACAAGAGGAATGTGAAGTATTAATCTATTTTAAAAACAGATCTCATAAAAAGCTAAAATAAAATATCTAATAGTTCATAGCTAATCAAAAATTAATTTAAAATAATTTGAGACCTTAGCACTCTAAGATAAAAAGTGAATAAATAAAAACAAACTGCAACTTAAAAATGTTATCTTTATGTGTAATAGTAGATATTTAATAATTTAGAAAGGATTCAGACGATCGTATTAAAATATTTACACGTTGATCTAGAGCAAGTTATTAAGTCAAATATAGAAAATCAAACACTTGCATTTAACAGGTTTCGAAAATTTGGTTCATCTAATTTCATCAGTTAAAATATATTTTAAAGGAAACATAAATATTATAAAAATACATTTTTGTAATTAAAAGTAAAACACAATTTGAATTAGTTACGTTGGAAAAATTTAGTTTTAAAAAATAAGTTCCTTCGCTCTTAAGAAGACTCCGAAAAATCGAACCACGAGGCAACGTCTGATTTGAGCTGAATTACCTAATTAGGCTAGGTGTTATCCGTGGTGTGAGACGGGCTCTTAAGTGAGCATTTGGTGCTCCAGACTCTGACGTGGTAAGTCGGGTTTCAAATCAGACCAATTAAATAAGGGGTGATTTTTTGACAATATTACTGTCAACCCTTTCTTCATGTGAGTTCCAGTGGAGTTTTTGAAGGGGGGGATGAAGTTGGACGTGATATGAGATCAGTATTTTTTGCAGTATTTTTATAGCAAAACACTTTTTTGGCTAAATAAAATAGAATATTGCTGCAGTAGAAACATTTAGTTTAATTTTCTACCCATTTTAATTTCAACAGTTGTTGAATAGTTGCCATGATCTTCGTGGAATCTTTAATTAAAATAGAAAGTTTTTTAACAAATACAGTGATGTTCATGACATCGACTCAACAAATGTTGAGGCTACTATGTGTAAAATAATAACGTAAGCTATTTACTGGATCAATGTTATGTTTATGCCAAAATATTTTTTTTCTATAGAAACTACCAAAATACTAACTTTTAACTCATGTTCTCTTCTTCGAGTGTGCATAGTAGAACCTGCTGCCCTGGTAAGGCTTTGGGCCAGTTTCATAGTCAAATTTAGTACGCCTCAAGTGCGGCGCTACACTAAATACAAGACGACACCTACCTAAACTCGAATGGAATGAGCCAGTTTCCTATGCGAGAACGGCCCATTCCATTCTGGATTAGGTAGGTGTCGTCATGTATTTAGTGTAGCGCCGCACTTGAGGCGTACTAAATTTGACTATGAAACCAGTAGCGGATTTAGGTTTGAGGACGCCCTAGGCCCGAGACGATATGGCGCCCTTTTTTTTGTAACAGTATATATATATATATATATATGTCTATATATATATATTTTTTTTGTAACAGTATATATATATATGTCTATATATATATATATATATATATAAACATATATGTGTGTGTATAAAATAATGAAAATAATAACAATAATAATAAGAAATCTAATTCAGGTATAAATTAAACATTTATTTTTTTAACATAACAATTAAATATAGAATTAATAATAAATTGCTTGTAATTAAAATATAAATTATTTTATCTGATTAATCATATAATAAGTTTTAGTCATCTTAAAAATTTTGGCGCCCCTCAAAATTTGCCGCCCTAGGTCCGGGCCTCACGGGCCTAAGCCTAAATCCGCTACTGTATGAAACTGGCCCTATGTATCGTTGTTTATGGCAGTAATTTAGAACATTTGCTCCATTTATTTACCATTGTACTAACACTTAAACTTCAAGTGCATTAACTTATCAACACTACTGAGTAAATAACACGTTAATGGTAATAATAGTAATTAGTTACGTAAAGAAGTATTAATGACCCATGGTTTTTGTTTTATTTTTTTAGTTTGTTTTGACATCCCCTGTAAGTCAATCTAGTTTTGTCATATTTAGTATACACCCTGTTTATTTTTATTTATGAACAGCTCACGCCACGAAAAATGACCAGCCATCATAGGTACTTCGATTAAACAAGTTAAATTCCTTTTTAAGTTGGCGAACTTTTATGAATATATTTACCTTATCTCGATGGAGGTTTATCAAAATCTATATACAAATAATGTTTTGATTAATTGAAATTAGCTTTAGGCGTCAATTATAATAGTATTCACTGCTGCACTGTTGACTTACCTTGAATACAAGTTATTCCTGACCTCAATGTTCGGACCAGCAGACACGTTAAAACAGAGAAGTAACGGTGAGGAAATAATAAACAGCAACTAACTAGGATGGAGGAAAACGAAGGCTAATCTGCGACCTTCCGCCAGAGTTTGTTTTCTCTATCATTAGCTAGAAACAAGATAATAAAATGTAATTACAGCTATTATAAATCAAACAATAAGATCAACAAAGCTGCAGTCACAGGAAGATTGGCCCACAGTCAACTTTATTTGTTCAAAACGGCTCGATAGCCTACATATTAGGAGCATATTAAGGGCAATTGTGCATAGGAACTTTTTTGAAGAAAAAAAACCCTTTTCTTAATAAAACTGCTTATAAAGCTGTTTTGATTTCAAAAAATATTTGTATACATATAATTCAAATAATCTTAATTATTGATATAGCTCTGCCTTATCGTACTAATTTCAGCCAACTACTCAGTTCAGCCACCCCCTAACCCCCATCAGCCCTCTGGCACCCAGTACCAAGTCAGGTAACGGGCCCCCTATTAAGGTATCTTCATTAGCAGTCTCATTCGTATTTCATAAATATAAATACTCAATACTCATACTCAACTAACATCTACTTTTTGTGAACGTTAAATCACTTTAGAATAAAAAATTAGTACATTTGAAATGTTTTTATTTTGTACATAAACTAAGAAAAATGTATATGAGTAAAAATTAATGTTCTTAAATTGTAAAATTTTCAACAAACGAAATGTAAAATAACAACACGATCAATTTCACAAATTATGTTCATAAACGTGGGTAATCCATAAAATAAGATGCAGTTGACGTTCTTAAATTTCGTAACTAACTCACTGACTTAAATGTTACATTTTTATAGCTTTACTGTTTGCAAATTAATGTATGACTTTTGTAAAGTCCAAAGTAGAAGCCAAGCCATGTTATATATCCAGTAAGGACAGTGAATTCATTCGTTGCTGGCACATGGGTGGTCTTTGCCAGGTCTTCAACACTTTACCAAGCTTACTGAAGGCTCTTTCTGCTGATTCAACAGTGAGGAGAAGCTACAAACATACGGAGTGCAATGTAATCATTCATGCATATTGGTTCCAAATGCTTCTTACATATTGAATTCAGTAGTTTCAAAGGGCCAACTTCAATCTTAGATTCAAACACAATGGAAGAAATATGCTTTAAATACACAATTTCTACACATACATCAGTTGATAAGTCACTTTAAAACTTTTATACAAGAGTTTCAGCTTTCGCCTTCAGTTCTTTATAATCTGAAGAATTATATTCGTACTTCAAAACTAGGCTGAAAATCTAACAGAAAGAAATTGCTGACTTAAATCTGCCTTATAATTCCTGTAAAAGGAAATATAACACCTGCATACTACACACGTTTTGAACTTATATTTTGCAGTCAATTGTTGGTCTGCGTCTAGTATTGCTACACTGTGTAGACGATTCATTTTTGGGGGGGAAACTGGTGGAATCTCCATTTATTGTGTGACCAAACGTGACTCTTGTAGAATATCTGCCTACAAATCTCTCAAATTTCACATTTCCTGCTGTAGGTCTTTCATGAGATTGACTTCAACCACAAGAGATATTCCTTGAGCTTGGATAATAACACTTCATTCATTAAATAAGGCTGAAATTTATGTCAAAATACTACTATGATAAGTCCCTCAAAAGAATAAAAATAGTTCTTCAAGCCCACAACAGTGCTGTATATATTTGTTTGTAAGGTTGTTGACATTTCTTGCAGTACGCAATCCAGTGCTTTGAGTATCCCTGGGTAGTGCTTCGCTATGGGGACGAACAGCTTCTACAGTCTCACTCCATCGCTTTTTTTTTTTAAGATAATGGCACGGTTTTTTTTAATGTCCCATCTTGTAGGACTATGTGAAAAAAAATACATTCATACTTTCCACATTGCCGAGAAATATAACTTCTAGGCATATTTTAGTAGCATAGACACTAACATGATTTAATGAATGCGCACCACATGAAGAAAAAGTGCTTGGTTATTTGTGTCCAGATTCTCGTTTTAACTCTTTTCACTCTACCACACATGTTAGCACCGTTGTTTTGGCCTTGCACCAGACAGTCTTAAAGTGAGATTCGATGCCTCTCAAGTACTGAAAGTACTTCGATAATAATATTGTAACGTTTAAAAGAACTATCCTGATATATTAATGTTTTTACGCCACCATTAGGGTGACATTTAATATAACGTTTTAATTAGGTCCAAGTTTGCTGTTCTGTATTATAATAATTAAAAAAGAATGTCATCTTATTTGACTAATTAAAAGTTCTGGTGTTTTATAGTTATATTTATTTAAGTAGATAAACAGTTTTTTTTTGCTAGATATTTCACACGTTGTAGATTTTAATAAAAACCTGACTATTACTTTATATGCATCGAATTCCGGACACGTGAAATTTAGAACACAGATTAAGATGTCATAAAATCTACCTACATGGCTCCTCATCAGGAAGGAAAGTGAAGAGATGCGTACCCTGAAAGGGGTATACTAAGCGACATTTCCTTCTCGAAGCTTCCTAAAAGAAAAAAGGTGTGGTCATCCAGGTGGGTTTCTGTCCACAAAACTGCGTTGTCTTTTTAAACAGAGACGTACAAGAATGTTGCCATACCTTGCAACTTAGCAACTTAACACAAATAAATCTTACTACCCGCTCTCATTTATAATATCGTAATTTTGAATCTAGATGTGAATAATAAATTATTGAGATGTATAATTCCATATAATTACAATATCTTCACCAGTTTTTGCATGAAAGTCTAAGAATTCGACGGCTCATTCACAAATTTCGAATTTGCTTGTTTATTTATTCTTGGAAACATATCTTAGAATAAAAACTTGTTATTTGTGAGAAACATCAAGTTTTGCATCAATTATTAATCCATAGTAAATATCCTCTTGTTTTTCTTCTAGAGTGGCGTTCAAAACCTTTTCACCACAGAGAGAAATAAATTCATTCTGACTCATCCACGGTAAATAATGTGCATGCATTTTTATTCTTTTTCCTAGTAATTGAAGGTATTTCACTTTAGTCAAATGTTCACGAGTTATCTCATCATATTTTCTTAACAATTCTAAAGTTCCCCAAAAATTTATGTTACGAACATCTCCAGCCTCTGTGATATCTCCTTGGAAAAGCAAACCTCTTGATGCTAAGAATAATGTAACATCTAATAGCTTTCGCACAATCGCTTTCCACTTATCAGCTTTATATGCAATCTGTTTTTTGGAGCTCACTATTTATTCCTTTACAAATGAAAGATTGTTACAATGATTTCCAGTTAAAATAACGATTGCTGTGCTCAGTGCTGTTTTCATGAGCAGGCAACCGATTATACAACTTTTTCCAAAGGGACTTAATTGTAGGAAAGCCTTCCTTTTTGTTAAATTAATTAGATTAACAAAAGGTGAAGTAGTCTTTTCTTGGAACCAAATAAATTAAAGACAGTTAAGTGTGTTTCTAGAAGTATTCCAAACTAATCTACCACGAGGATATTTTTTCTCTGTTGTAAATAGATTTTAACTAATTAATTAATCAGAATGTGGCTTTCCAGTAACATATTTTGAAATTATATTAGATAAGTTCACAAATTCTTTACATTTATAAGAATAAGGCCCAATTTGTTACCGGGCTGCGTTATTAAAAACATTAAGCTCTGTGCCAGGATCCAGAATATCTAATTTAGTATTATCTTGATGTTTTGTTTAAGTTTAATCGCTAGTTTTAAACATTGTAAGCTCTAATATAAACCTACCTGGCTTGAGAGTGATGGAACGACTATCAGCACCATTATCTTACAATAATTTATTTTTATAGTTGAACAGTTGTAGATGTATGAGTTATTTTCTAAAGTCATATAATTTTCTTCAAAACAATAAACAGTCAATTTGGCACGAAATTAGGTTCAAATATTTAGACTATAGTGTTAGGGAAAAAAGTTTTAAAATCTGAGATTATAATAGCTATACACACCAACCCAGGTGGTCCCCCCAGCTCCCCAATCTCCGGTACCATGATACCGGTCATCCCTCCCCATGTGGTGGGCCTGACTCAACTCTAATTCCGGCAGTGTGCACTGGGGGCTGGTATCCCTAGGGTTTGATTTGATGTATCTTCTTTGGGTAAAAGCTGGAAAGTTCCCTCTCTATGTCACATAGGGGTATTTGTTAATATTCAAAACTATTTTCAATCAACCTATATTATTTTAAACTAATCTATCCTAACAAATGCAGGTAATTAAATTCTATTAAAGTCTAGTCATGTATAAAGTATTGACCTATAGAACTACGAATACTATACAATTATTTAAATCTGAAAAGCAATATACATAGTTCGTTCCCACCAAAATATTGTCTATACAAAGTGTAACTTATAACTTATAGCAAACAAAATGCTAGCCTGCAAACAAATGGTATTATTTTAGAAAATAAAAACAATTTTTTTTGCTAGCAATATTGATACAATTTTACTGTTTTTTAAGTATTCCTTATTGATAATATCTATCAAAGGTGAAATCTGCTCATGTTATAATCTGTTATCTGTTCATGATATAATAGATGATTAAGTGAAAGAAGATACAGGATATTTTCTATCCACCAAATAAATATTTATTTATGAAAATTAGACTGTAATAAACATATATGGGAGAGTGAAAACTTCTTAACAATATCCGGAGATCGCAAACATATTTAATTGATGTAACTTTGATTTTGAGTTTATCATGATCATGAAGACAAGTGCTGTGCTCCGCTTGATAATCTATAATTACTACTTACCTTTCTCTCTCAGTAAGTCCAGTTTTATATTGACCATGCTATGAAGTATTTAATAACAACGGAACTCTTGCTCTGCTAAAAAGGGCATAGTTAGGGAGGGAGGTTTGGGAGTTCAACCCCTCCGAAATTTTATGAACAAAATATATATGGCTTTATTTATGTTTCAAACAATATCAAAATTAAGGTAAAAATACAAATTGGAGGGCTGTGTTGCCGTAAAAAGCACTTCAAATAGCTTCTAGATGTGTTTAGTATTTATAATTTTTCTTAGGCTTCGGCAGTTATGTTGTTATTTTGCCATAGAAAACACTTCAGATAGCTTCTAGAACTGTTTAGAATTTAGATTTTTTTTCTAACCTCCGGCAATTTTGAGATATGTCCGTCAAACACCCCTGAAATTATTAATGGGCTACGGCCTTCTCTGCTAAATATAATATTTATTTACAAAATGTGCTTCAAAAGTAATGGCTACCCCCTTCCAACACAACCCGCTTAAGCAACCAAACAAGCAAAGAGTAACAAAGTTCATTGTCTACATTATTTTCTCGTTCCAACAACTGTGTGTTTGAAACACTTAGGCAATTATAAAATATTTGTAGGTTTAAAAAAATACTTATTCAACATGATTGCCTTAAAATTATTCAAACATGCCTAAAAAATTACTTTAAAAGGACGAAAATCAATTATTATTATTATTATTATTATTAGCACCGCGCCTTACTACCCGACGAAAAACAAGAAAATACTATCTAAAATTCCATAATGACCAAAAAATGACCTATGAAATATATATTTCTACAACAAAGGAATCATGTACAGAACTTATGTACTTATGAGCATTGTGTAACGAGCAAAAAAAAAAATATATGTAATCAAAATCTGGGTCTTGGTGATAACGCTTTATTTATGGATTTTACCTCGCTTCACCTGTTGTTGCAAACCTTACAGCCAAGAATGAGAGGCATTAATCAGCCAGCTGACCAAATGGCCTTCGCTGTCACTGACCCATTAATTATGTTTGGTGGAGATAAATTGAATAATTCCTTGTTACTACAAAATCAGAGCCTCAACTAGCCGCTTAAATTTGCATTTTACTAACGATGTTAACGTTAGTAAGCGGAATATAAAATAGGTTTCATTTCTAGACCTGAGATTCATAAAAAAAGCAACGCAATATTTCATAAATAATTTCAATAGTACGCTCTGTTACCAAAAATAGCTTCATCCTACCTTAATCATTTCACTAACCTCTAAGGCAGTGGTTCCCAACCGGGGGTACGCGTACCCCAGGGGGTACGCGAGAGGCCGTTGGGGGGTACGCGAAAAGAAAACGGTAATGGCGGCCACCAGCTAAAAATAAGAATTAAAAACATATGAAAAAGAATTTTAAAAAGTAGGTAGAGGTTTTTACTAATATTGTCAGTTGTAATATTGGCCTCCATATCATTAAAATCTTCTATGAAAGAGGGGTTGAGTCCGCTAGAAGGAGCGGCCTTGCCTCCTCCCGCCCACGCCGCTGAGAAAGGTTAAGGGGCTGTGTCCGCTGGAAGGATCGGCCTTCCCTCCTGCCCGCGCCCAACCCCTCGCCTACATCCCTCCGCTCAGGATTGGCGCTTTCCTTCCTCGCGGCTCACCCTTCCTCGGTCTTTTAGACTTGATAATTGACGCGTGCCGGGCTGTGCATAAAAACAAAGAATAAATTAGTGTTGTGTTTAACTTTTGTTGTGGTAGTTTGTATTGAGTCGTATGCTTGTTATTGCTATAATAATACGTCAATTTTTCTACCAACTACCTACTAATCACGTGATTTACGCTATGGATCAGTGGCTAAAAACTGGATCTGTGCGGAAGCGGAAGTTGACTGAAACAACAAATGAAGTGCCGTGCACATCATTCGACACTGATTGGACCAACAATACGACACCACAACAGGTACAAGAACCATTGCCAGAGCATGTGAGTAAACAAACTGCAGTTTCTTCTTATTCTTCTTCTTCAGAGGGAATAATAACCAAGAAAAGAAGGTATTTGGACAGCTACATTAATTACGGGTTTTCATATATAGGAGAAGAGGACTGCCCTAAGCCCCTCTGTGTTGTTTGTGGGGAAGTATTAAGCAACGGTTCAATGAAGCCTTCTTTGCTCACACGCCATTTACATACCAAACATCCCGAGCATAAAGATAAAGATGCCACGTTTTTTCTACGGTTGAAACTTCAGAGTTCTGTAAACGTTAAAAAACATTTTGAATCCACCAAAAGTGATTCATTCAAAGCTACCGAGGCCTCCTACTACATTAGCTATCGTATTGCGAGACGAGGTAAAAACCACACCATTGGTGAAAATTTAATTTCACCGTGCCTCAAAGATGCTGTCAGATGCATGCTTGGAGAGGAAAGTGCTCATAAAATGAGCTTAATACCTCTCTCAAATAACACGGTGTCTCGAAGAATACGGGACATGTCAGACGATGTTGAGAGCACAGTCATAAGTCACGTCAAAGTTTGTGATTTTTTTTCTATTCAAGTCGACGAAAGTACCGACGTTGCGCAATATTCTGTGCTACTTGTAATTGTTAAGTACTTGAAAGACTTAGAATTTGAAGAGAATCTCCTTATTTGTCACCCAATGAAGGGCCGTACGACTGGTAAAGACGTATTTGAAGCAATTGATCACTATTTTGTTGAAAAAGGAATTCAATGGTCAAAATGCGTTGGGCTCACCACAGATGGAGGAAAATCCATGGAAGGTTGCTACTCAGGTCTTCGTGCGCGCGTGGCAGAAGTCGCCCCAAAAATGAAATGGACGCACTGCTGTATTCACAGACAGAGCCTCGCGTCGAAACCTTTGCCTCCAGATTTGAAAAACGTTCTTGATGAAGCGGTCAAGGTTGTCAACTTTATCAAGGCAAATCCTACTAACTCCAGGTTGTTTAAATTACTGTGTGAAGACATGGACATCATTCACAACACTTTACTTTTGCACACCGAAGTTAGGTGGTTGTCCCGGGGTAAAGTCCTGACGCGGCTGTTTGAACTTCGACACGAGGTAGCCCTATTTTTGGAAGAGCATCCTTTTAAAAATCTTGGATCCAGGATTCATGATTTTGAATGGTTACAAAGCCTTGCATACCTGAGTGACATTTTCCACCAGATTAATAAACTCAATCTTTCACTTCAAAAAAATTGTAACATTTTTCAAGTTGTCGACAAAATTGAATCCATGAAAAAAAAAATTGATTTTTGGGCAAAGTGCATTAAAAAAGGACAGCCTGAAGTGTTCGAAACACTTCACGATTTCTTGTCACAAGCCGAGCTAAATTTAACAGTCGGTGATAAGATAATTGAGCACCTGGAAGGATTAAAATCCTCGTTTGAAAAATATTTTTCAAAGCCGGAAATGGGAGATCGGTGGAAATATAATCCTTTCAAAGAAGAGTATTTTGAACTTGCTTCATTGTCGATTCCTGAAAAGGAGAATTTGCTAGAGCTCGCATCAGATACCACTCTGAAGAACCTCTTCAATGGTGGAATGGTGAATCTAGTCAGCTTTTGGACTCGTCGTGGTGACGAATACAGTGAACTTTCTAGAAAAGCAATAATGTATTTGTTGCCGTTTGCTAGCACGGAGCTTGTTGAACGGGCGTTTTCTTCGTATACTTATATAAAAATAAATATAGAAGCAAATTAGACGCAGCTCCGGATTTGAGATTGTATTTATCCTCTTTTGAGCCTAATTTTTCAAAACTATGTAACTCAATACAGTCCCAAATATCACATAAATTTTTCCTTTTTCCAATCTTTGTGTTAATTTGTTTGCTTACTTCAAAAATAAAAAACTATATGATGGAAAAAATAGACCATTTATTTTAATTCAACATATAACTTTTTGGAGAATTTTTTTGAATCTGTAATAGGTGAAAAAATTAAGGGTGGGGGTGGAGGGGGATGGCCGAAGTATTTAGGGTAGGGGGTACGCGGAAAGGAACCAAGCCAGCTGGGGGTACGCAGTCTGAAAAAGGTTGGGAACCACTGCTCTAAGGGAATAGGGGAGTAGGTGATTTTAAAGAAAACTTACCGACGTCCGCAATGTGATGTAAACCTCCTTCGCTGCTTCCGTCCAGAGTTCAAGACGCACCCTCCCACGTCGAGAGTCTACCAGATTATCCGTGACTATCAACTTATCCGTGCAGTTAACTCTGTCGGTTCCCCCGAGTTGTATCATAGTGGTACTAACCCGTGTCACAATAAATAGAATAATTGCGCGTGTTTTTAATTTGAAAAAGAAATAGAGGGTATAAAATGCATTCATGTTTGACGCTTCCATGCGCGCATGAGAACCAATTTAATCGCGCGAAACACGAGTGGAAACTCCACGTAGAATGACGTCATTCCCTCCTAACTGTCTAGAGGCTGGCAGTAGTGACGTACTGACGTCATTCCCTACTAACTGTCCAGAGGCTGGCAGTAGTGACGTACTGACGTCATTACCTCCTAACTGTCCAGAGGCTGGCAGTAGTGACGCACTGACGTCATTCCCTCCTAACTGTCCAGAGGCTGGCAGTAGTGACGTACTGACGTCATTCCCTCCTAACTGTCCAGAGGCTGGCAGTAGTTACGTACTGACGTCATTCCCTACTAACTGTCCAGAGGCTGGCAGTAGTGACGTACACAAGGTGTAGTGTCTTAAGTCCAAGTACGTGGTTGAGTTGAGAGTTGTTTGAAATGGAAAACATGATTTCAAAGGTGGACCACTGTGTGTTGCGAGCTACGGTAGGATTTTTAAAAGAATAATTTTCTTTTTCACAAAGTTATCTGGTGGATATTGTTCTTTCTATCAGAATCCAACCATAGCTGCTGTTTTTTTTTTCTTTGTGGTCAGTTTAACAATGGCTTCGGCGGGAGGCAGTATATTCTTTGCATTTGTAGCTTCACGATAGTTAAAAATAAAGAAAAAGGTGAACCTTTTGTTTATTTTATTAATAGGCAGGTGGCCTGTTGGTCTAGGGGTAAGGTAATGTTAGTGATAGCATGCATTTCCCGACTGTATTTCAACCGTTCCCTCGCCCTCTTAGGGCTACCTTCCATCCCTTAGTCCCATAACCTAAGTTCAACAAGCAGCCACAGAGAGCGCGGTTTTAAATTACAAAAAAAGGGGTAATCACAGAGAGGCCATGTCATCCAGCTTCGCCTCTTGTCTTACCAGAAAAGCTAAGGCTAGGTCTAATGGACCTAACCAAAAGGTAGTCTGAGATTAGACAAGAACTAACAAAGGTTAACAAGTACAGCCCAAGGGCTCATTTATTTTGATAATACTTAGAGTCAGATAATTTGTACAATATTGGGTATTAAACTTTGATATTTATATAAGCTAATGTATAAATGATAAAGCAATTCTCTTATAAATATAGATACAATAGGATATAATAATCCGCGATGAAAAAGAGAAATTGTTTCTAATAAAAAAAATATAAAGTTTTACAAATAATAAATATTGCCATGAAACTACCAAGTCTTTAAAACGTCAAGTTAATATCTCCCATGAAACTAACGTTTAATGGGTTTTGAACCTCGTAGTAATAAAGTGTAACTTTGGAAACATCTGACTGAAACAATACATATAATCTAATGTTAACATTTCCCGTTAACTACTAAACTAACCTAACAGAAATAAATACAATAGACTGTAAACATTACAAATACCCTAACACTAACCTAAAAATATAGATACAATAATTAGTTACGACCATAGTTCGAACCCTGACCTGAATCCAAAGGCTAAAGGTTAAAGTCAAGTTTCCCTTTAAAATCCACCGGGATTTGACCCAAGACCTAAGTGTTACTATGTTTAAAGTCAAAGTATTAATAATCTTGTTAAGAAACGAACTTGCCAAATTTCTCCAAGAGTTAAACCCTGACCTCAATTTAACCATATTAATGGTTCGAGAACAATCTCCCTAGTTAACACTTAATCTAGTAAACATCTCCAAGCTTCGCACCATGACCTGTATTATGTACAGTTCGTGGTCGAAGATTACTTTCCCTAATTTACATTTAAACAAACTAAATTCCTCCAGGATTCGAACCTCAACCTAACAAACTCGAAGTCCATGGTCGGCGATTAATTCCTGTCATTAAGTATAGCTTACATTTTATAAGACGGTCCTAGGGGCCTACTATCTGCCCAAGTTATGCTAATTCCTAATCGGCATCAAAGAGTAAAGATTACGTTGAAACACAAGCTTATATTCGATTTTGCCCAGCGGGGAAAATCAGGAAGGAGAGAGTTACATCACAATGTCGTCATAGACGTCCAATCATAAGGCGCTACACAATTATAACACAGTCCACACTCGCATAGCAACGGGCGGTGGGGGGGTAGCAACGGACGTCTGGCTCACTGATACGGTTATTTTGAACTGCACTCTCACGCATGCGCGAGTTGGACGAGTGTCTTAGTTCAGAGAAGGGGTGAGGATATCGGACTTTCACTTCACAGTTTACTTGCAGCACGTACACAAAAGTCTTTCTGTTGCGCAATAGTTGATCTTCAATGAAACTTCGACTTTTCTGTCAAAAGGGTAAGTTGAAAACAGTTGTTGGTGACGGGCCAGTCTGTAGCTACGGTACATATTCATTTCATAATTTACAATCTAATATAGTTATTGCTATTATTGATTCACCCTAAGCTGAGACCTGATGTAAACAAATCCACGTAGAAGTCTATGTTCTGATTTGCTCCTGAATGGACTTCAATGGTATCCTTTCACTAAATAGTCCCTCCTTTGTTTTGTATTAAAATTATTTTAAATAACATTATACAATTATTTTAACTAAAATATTTACTTAATTTGAGTTAAAAATTATTCTTTAAGCTTTGCAAGCACTATTCTTATACCAACAAACTCCTGGCTCAGCGATGAAGGCCCCCGTGTTACAGTCCTTATCACATGTTAACCTCAAGTCAGTAACATTCAGTCGACAGTTCATCTCAGCAGTGTTAAGTGACAGTTGTGAGTGTTGAGTGCTTCTCGTCTATTTATGGCGTTTACTAAGTCTGGCCTAAGTTTTGTTAAACATAAGACAAGAAATTTAAAAGAATTAAAAAATACAAAATTTCGTAGTGACCTACTTTGCTATGATAATGACCATACATGTTTGCGCCCTTTTAAAATATTGCACTTGTGTTCCACCAATCAGGTTGGTCCTTAGCGTAGTGATATGGGAATGTTTGTTTACTTCAGGTCTCTCGTTAGGATGAACCAATAATAGTTATGTTCTTAAATATTTAAATTCATTAATCCTGTCAAATGACACGTTGTTTACAGTAATCTATCAATTATCGTTTTCATTTTGTGCTCTCTGTGTGATAATATAATTAGTCTTTTCATTGTTCACTTATAAACCTATTTCTTCACTAGTTTCTAGTAAAATATCCGCATTTCTTGCAATAGCTTCCTTACAATTTCCCTACAAAACTAAATCATCTGTGGATCCTAATAGCTGGATTGTATCGTTTGGTATAATAGCATACTCTAAAGCAAGATTAAAAATTAATGAGGAACGTGCATATCCTTGTTTCATTCAGCTCAATTTACATTTCGAAAGTATCTGATAAAAGACATGCAGTCAGTTCCTTGCCACGAGTACCAGGCAAACATACCTCAATCAGCATGGCAATTTTTTTGGGTAGTCCAAACTTAGTAAATTTAATTTAATAATTGTTTATTTTGACTAAATCATAGGCCTTTTTTAAAACCCAAATCTGATCCTTCATGAACATCGAAAATATGCCTGAAATGGTCATTCATATACTCAAAACATTGTTTGTATCTTCCATCGGATTACCAATATCATATTTCACCAAATTGGCACTATCATGAAAACTTTTCCTAAATCCGTTTTTATCTAAATAGAGGTGCCTGATATTCTTATTTATGCTATCTTGTTTTAACTTGCTAAATTTTTCCTTATAAAACTATGTATTTTTATTTCTGAATATGGCAATGGTATTCCTTTTTTTTATTGTTATAATGTGTTTAAGTGGAAGGACTACCTTGTAAAATTAGAGAAGCGCTATCAGCGCAACTCCTAAGCAACGTCCATTTATTGAACTATTTGGACTGTTCACTGACACCGAGCTAGAGTTGCGGTGTTGTCATACCTGTCCAGTTTGGTTTGAAAGAGTGAAGAGGGAGAGAGTTAATCTATTGTTTACTACATTGGTCAAATTCTTGAAGGGGAAAGGGGATAGAAAGACTAGCTTACGGCTTTAATCAAAGACCACTCACTTTAGAGACATCTGTAGCTTTGAAATCAAGTGAAGAGTAGTAAGGTTTTCTTCATAGATAAAGGATAGTAAAGATCTATATCTCCCATGTATCGAGTATGAACAGTTTTCAGCGCTAACAGTGGTTGTAGGTGGTACTTAAAGTCAAACCTGCCTATTGGCGCCACATTCAAATTTATTGTTGGCGTTTTTTTACTTGTTATAATTGCTTTCATATTACTAACCAAAACCAGAAATCATACTATGTAAGTATATATATATATATATATATATATATTTAATTTTAAATATATAAGACATATGATTTTTGTCAGTAGTTAGTACGAAGTATATACTTTTATATATATTTTTATAAATATTATAATAAATTAGAATACATTTATATGCTTCTTAATAACAACAAACTAAAAGCATCAGTTTCTATGTCAACTAAGTTGAACCTACGAAACAAGTGAGAAAAAGTGGGGAGATACATAAACATAAATAAAAAATAAGTGTTATAAATAAAAATTTGACTTAGGGGTTTTTGCCCCCCTTGTCGTAATTCACCCATAAATGATATAGATGTGATTTATTCACTCAAATTGTTCTGATAAAATGTATTATATAAAAATAAATATATATTTGAGGGGGCTCCTGCCCCCTTACCTTAAGGCCTCACCTAAAAATGATAGCTATGCCATTTCTTCCCTAAATTAGTTGGAATAAAGTGTAGGTCCTGCTTTCTAGGAAAAAAACTTGGATGTGGGGGTGGGGGCTTTTGCTCACCTAAAAATGATAGATGTGATTTCTTCAATAAAATAGTACAGATAAACTGCACTTTATACAAATTTAACTTTGGAGGGACTTCTGCCCCGTGGACAAAACTCTTCACCTAAAACTGAATGAGAAGATATTTGGTAGATTAATTCGGGTAAGGTGTTCTGTAGGGACAGTTGGTCACACACAAACATATGAGCCATATTTTTGAGGAAGACTACCTACGAAAAAATGACTATCAGCATCGCCATCTCAGTTTCCATGACAATCATTTGAGGTGGGGATGTAAGGGACGTGAGAAAAGTTTTTTTATGTAGTTTTTATATCAAAACTATTTTGAGCCAAATAAAAACAATATTGCTTCAATAGAAACATACGAGTTATTTTTTCTTCACATGGTGATACCAACAGTTTTTAAATATATCTCAAGAGAATACCCATTATCTAATAGACTTTTTAAATGAATGAAAAAGTTTGTAAGATAATGCCTTCATTTTTGTTGCAGATATTCAACAACAACTGTTGACAGTACTATGAGAAAACTATTTAATTACATGTTCCTACTGAAGAAATATTTTATTTATTTGGGTCAAAAAAAGTTTTAATCCAAAAACTAAAAAAAACACTGGATTTTTCTCTCACCTACTATACTCCCCCACCCCCCACCCCCTTGAACACATAAAATAATGTAATATGTAACAATTTTGAGGTAGTATATGCCCCCTACGTTTTGATTATTTTGTAATGTTATAGGGATCAGAGCTCTTGTTTATTTCTTCAAGCCGGTAAAAAGTGTAATATGTAGCTATTTTGAGGTCGCAACTGCAATTTCTCTAGGTACTGTTATTTAACGTTTAATGGAGAATGAAAATAAGAACAAAGCCAGTTTTCTCGATCCCATTGTATCTGTTCACTAAATGGTTTCCATTGCTACAATTTTAAATAATTCAGAATGGAGAAAGAGTCACTATATACATCTAGTCACTCAGAATGGGGTAAAACTACTTAAACCTAAAATAAATACAAAGTTGAACAGTCTGAGCACCTATTTGGGATTCACACATTCATTCAGGCTTCAGAGACTGCCTCACATGAGACTATTTTTGTTTTTAAAATTAATAACTAGATCTCAATAGTGATAAATAAAAATAAACAGTCAGTTGGGGTCTCAGCTCCTGACCCTGGAGCTTGTCCGGCCTCTTGCGATGTAATTTTGTTTGAAGACCGAGCATAGCATGTAGATTTTGTAAGCACCCAACTCACAAGTGCCAATCAAAGGGTGGGTTGAGCGTTTAAATAATTAACTTTTCAGTGTGTTAATAAAATGAAAGTAAAATTATTCCTTATTAATATTGTTCACCTTCAGGCTCATACCATGCAGAACCCCCCTGAAATATATATTTGGTTACGACAGTGCCTCCCACCTAGAGTGTTAGGTACAACCGTAATTACGTTATAAACTATTTTGAAGATACCCTATAATATTGCAATGCTAAGCCTAGTAAGATACAAGGCTGGTTACTTTTCTTCACGATTTAGCTATTGAAAGTTAGATCTAAAAAAATAATACAATTGGATTAAATTAGATCTACAAAAATATTACAATATTACAAAATACCTAACTCTGTTTCAATATTTTAATATGAACTAGTCTGCTAGTGGCATTAAATATAAACATTAGAATAATACTAACATATATGAAAAAGTAAATCATGTCAAATCATATAAACATAATCCGCAAAACTTGACGGGCCGCTGATTTAATGGCCCTAATTTACATTATAGAGGATGGGAAAACACAGTGAAAGTGCTTTCCCCTTACTGCCTTCAGTCCATCTGGCAGAGATTTGAACCTCAAGCACATGTCACCTCTCCCCAATCTAGTACACTCAGATAGTGTGAGAAACTTAACAAATTATTTGTAGCCCTTTTTATTTATTTTAAACTAATAAGGATAGTTATTATGTGTAGTCATAAAACTATCACACCTGGTTAATACATACATTGGCTTTTCTTCCTTGCCTTACAAATAACCAGAAAACACTATTCCTAAGTGTCAGTAGCCCACTCATGCTGTCAAAAGTAATTGAATTTAAATAATTTTGATTGACTGATTTGTTAACTTGTACATTCACAGTTATTCTAGACATCTTATGGCATAATATTGCTAGGTATGAAGTGAAAAGGAAATTAGTATAAGAAGTAATAGCATAAATACACTGACAACCTTCAAGAGAACTATATGATCAGTCTAGACCAACACCTTGTCATTTCTAATGAATGGGCTTTATTTACTTTTTCTATTTTATTCATGGTATTTAATGTACACTTTCTGAACCTAAGGCTTTCTTTCTTCCGACACCGGCTTACTAGGCCTGTGGTGGCCTACACCTGGGAACGAGGCTCCCACCTACAGGTTCCCAGGTAAACCTTATTGTGCTGGTAGCCTTCCCTCACTGAGGCTACAGGTGCTGACAATGACTCAGCTCTTCATCCCCAACCATCACAATCTCAGCACGCCAAGCTGGGAGCCAACTGGCCAGGCCCTGTTTCAAGCATGTTTGTTTTGGCTCTGACCAGCCACCTGTCGCTCGTCTGCATGAGACGACTGAATTGTATCCAAACTGAATGGGACCCATTCAGACATTTCTTAAACCAGCACCACAAATAAAAAATCTGATTTGTATCCATTTTCATAATAACCACAAAATCCTGAATTGTATCCATTCTGAATGGTAGCCATTCAGTCAGTTTTCAAATAAACGACTTTAACAAAAATCCTGATTTGTATCCACTGTAATTATTTGCATTATATCCACAAAATCCTGAATTGAATCCATTCTGAATGGTAGCCATTCAGGCATTTTCTTAAACATGCATTACAAATAAAAAGCCTGATTTGTATCCATTTTCATAATGTCCACAAAATCCTGAATTGTATCCATTCTGAATGGTAGCCATTCAGAGATTTTCTTAAACTCGCACTACAAATAAAAAGTCTGATTTGTATCAATTTTCATAATGTCCACATAATCCTGAATTGTAGACATTCTGAATGGTAGCCATTCAGACATTTTCTTGAACACGCATTACAAATAAAAAGTCTGAATTGTATCCACTAGAAATATTTGCATTATACCCACAGAATCCTGAATTGTATCCATTTAATTGCGGTACCACTTATCTGATAGATGAGCGGGACTTGATCCAGCGAACCAGTGATTACAGAGCTTGAACGCTAACCACTCTACCGCCACCATCTCGTGCTTATAGTCGCAACGCACCGGTACATATTAGACGCGTCAACCTTCTCTTGCAATTTTCTCGAAAACGCCTAAGTAGTACGCCTTACTACTTGCTCATTATGTTGTCCTAATGGACTACTATAAGTGTACAAAGTTTGAAGATAATCCGTGATCCGAACGTCGTGGCCTCCCCTTGTNTAACCACTCTACCGCCACCATCTCGTGCTTATAGTCGCAACGCACCGGTACATATTAGACGCGTCAACCTTCTCTTGCAATTTTCTCGAAAACGCCTAAGTAGTACGCCTTACTACTTGCTCATTATGTTGTCCTAATGGACTACTATAAGTGTACAAAGTTTGAAGATAATCCGTGATCCGAACGTCGTGGCCTCCCCTTGTAAGTTGAAACCAGAATAACTAGTTTAAATATAATTTGTCACTGTATTAAATCACCGGGTGTACTCTTAATTGGTATATACAAAGCTACACCTTGTTTCTTGAATCACCTTGTCTTGATTATAGGAAAGTTCTTTGAGCTCGGTGATCGAATGGTGTAAACCGGAATGGCGATAATGTGGAGATCAGGGTTCGAATCACCATTGTGCGTACGGAAGATGGTGGATTTATATTGTTAAATATTTTTCCACTTTCCCTCCGCGAAAATGCAGGTACGCTTCCGCTAAATTCTACCTTCCTCGTCCCCAGCAAATGATAGTAATGTCTATATGCATATAGCCCGAACAAGTCCCAAGACACCGTAAAATAACACAAGCTGTTGACTGCAGTGTGAACTTTGACCACTGCGCAAGCGCACTTGGTGGCAAACATGAGGTCTTACACGCCCCCTTACATATTGGAACTATGTGCTACGACTATAAGACATTTTTGGAATTGTATTATTGGCCGTGGTTGATGAAGACTACAACTGTAATTTGTTCAATGTCGGCCGTAAGAGGAGAATTTCTCACCGGAAAGTTTTCCAGAATTCTTTGCTTAGGAAAAATATGGAAAATGGAACACTAAACTTAACACATACTTCATGTCTGTTGGGACAAGACATGATTATTAGTTTTGTTTTCGTCGCGGGTGAAGCTTTCTCTCTCAGTGAAAATATTATCAAACCCTACCCATGACCACAAAAAACAGGATCTTATGAAATAATCTACAATAATTACATACTATCTCGTGTGAGAAGGGTTCCAGAGAAAGCTTTTGATGTCCTTGCATCACTGTTTAGTGTTTTAGGGTTAGTTTGATGAGTTTGTTAACAATATCTTCCAACCACATTACTAAAGCTAGAACCTCACAACACGTGATGATGACATCGTTTTCTCTAGAAGCAGTCTCACGGAGACTGGTTTGGAACCGGCTCTGAGCCGTCTCAAAGACCCCGGACTATGTTATGTTACCGTCTCCCAAGTAAACCCGACGAGTTCCAAGGTGGCTCCAAACCACTATATATCACGGAGAATGTCAAACTAACAACTCTCGAACTGGTTCCGAACCAGTTTGAAACCTAGGTGTGTGTATGAACCTTGCACACCCTAATGAAATGTACTTCGCGCGTCTTTGTAACCGCCATTGCTATTGGTGGCAAAGATATATCTAAAAATATATCAATTTTTCACAGAAATATTGGTACATTTACAGGGATGTTCCAATATCCAATATATCAATTAATTTATCGATGTCTTTCGAAGATTGAACTATGTTTTAAGGTTTGTGAATAAAAATAATTGAGCAATTTTTCTCTTTTTTTACTAGTCGCATCGATTTGTTTCATATTTTATTAAGCTCGCCTGCTATTTTAAACAGCTATTTTAATACATTAGAAAGGTAAAAGTGGCCAAGAATAGCGTTTTAGAACATCAACTATCTTATTAGCACTGTTCCAGTTTTCCCAAACCGATACTATCGAATATAGAGGAAACAACCGATATATCGATATAATTTGATCGATACCTACTAGCTTTTAATATATATCTTGCGGTATATCAAATGATAAATACATCAGAAATCAAATAACCAAAGCTATTATTTTATGATATTAGTAAGGATTATTCCATATAGATATTATATTCTGAAAATTGAAAATGACACCTGGAAACGGGACTCGAACCCGGGACCTTAGAATATGCAATCCCTTACAATTATAATAATTGTACAAGTGGCGGAAATAAGCCAACTAGCGAGACAAAGGTGGATACATTATCTGATAGATAGTGATCTTAATAAAATCACACATTTGTAGCCGACGATTTCCGCACGTCCATCATAGACTATGCCTTAAAATATTAGTGAAGAATGACCATGAGTCCGTGATGACTCCTGCATAGAACAGTGGTTAGAACATTGGCGTACTAAGCCAAAGATGCCGGGTTAGATTACCGTGTGCAGGTGTCATTTTTCAATTTTCAGAACATGATAAATACATCGTTATATTAAGAAAAAGTGCCATCCCTAGCCGTTACTATGTTTGTTTGTTACCGTTAGGCGTTACACGTATAAAATGTATCCTGCTCTATCAACCTCAATCACCATCAATTAAGAATCGCCCTTGATTCATGTTTTTAAAATACAAATTATACATTAAAATCAAGCATGTTAAAACTTTATATCTACTTAAATAAACCTTGAAACCTCTACATATTTATTTAATACACTTCCGGTAAATAAAAAGCAATCAATTCGAATTAAATTATATAACTCATACTAACTATCTGTAATATGAAAACTGTTTCCTTCAACATAATATTTAAGTAATTAGAACGTTTTTACGGCTACATGGCATACAGTTTATAATAATAATAATAATAATAATAATAATAATAATAATAATAATAGCGGAAATAAACACAAGACACGCCAAGATTAAGATTAACATGACAAATATGCCAAATAAAAATACATTTCCATAGCTGTTTCTAATTGCAATGCAATTAGATTTGGTAAGACAAATAATTATTCATGGATAACCTGAATTAAAAATGGTTTTCTAATAATTTATAAATACATAGCAATGGAATTTAAATTGATTTTAATTGAGATAAAAACTCGACTACCTGAGTGATTAAATTTGTTTTATTGTTGTTCGCCGCAATAAAAATGGAAATAAATTAAATAAGGACATACTAAATCATGAACATGAGACAGACTGAAGCACAAGCCAGGGATAGATCAGTCTCATTACGGGTAAAACCTGAACAAACATTCCCAAATAGTTGTTTTTATCACCGCGTCTTACTACCTGTTCAAGACAAATGCGCTCATACGCTAATAGGGTATTCTATAATGAAACAAAATTTAAAGAAATATTATTTCAGTATACTACCAATTAGTAAGTTTTCCTCATAAAAACAAACATATAATTTTACTAGTCACAATAAGCACTGTTCATATTTAAATTTTAGATAAAGTTGATCAAAGATCTTCCATTGTTGTTATATCTTCAAAAATCGGTTATATTTTGTAAACTACTCTCAAGTTATTTTCTGTTTTTAAGAATAAAACGTATTTTAATGGTATGATGTTTTGAGAATTTAGTGGGTGATAGTAAAAGTAAAATTTAATCAAGTCCTGCTGAGTTTTATGCATTTTTGATTCATTGGCCAAAAAAAACATGATTACATAAATGTTAACATTAAAAGCTATAGAACATACATTAAGTTAAACAATCTCTGTTAGTTAAAAATAGCACATGAAAACCTAATAAAATTACTCTAAGTACTCATAAGTCTGAGGGTATAATAACAATTTGTATATAACATTTTATTAATTATAGATTTGTGTTAAGTTTCCTGAAAAACAATAATACCGTTTTGAGATATTATAAAATATCATGTAATGGTATTGGTTTGGATCACTCTAAAATATGTAAAAAGTCATGGATGGAGGTAATTTTTCTTTAAAGTAACATATATAGAGTATCCTTTTATGATTCATCCATGAAGAAACACGCGCTTTTCAGAAATAATGTGAAAGGGATCACAATATTAAAATATATATTTTTTACACAATTTTTCCTGTTAAAAGAACAACTCCGCAGTTTGACAAAGAACGCCAATTCCCTATACCAATAAGAAGCTAGCCTTCACAACACCTGTCGCAAGGACTCTTTCTATTAGTTAGTTTTTACTCTGTTGACGAAGGGACCAAGAGGCAAGGGGTATGTCATATATAAGCCGCTTGTGCGTATGTTTAAGGCACAAGCAACGCAGTCAGGGAGTCACAAAGGCACTAGCACTGGCTCTTGCGGGCACAGTCTAACACAGAATACAATAATTTACATTAAAATCACAAGTGCGCATTGATATAAAGCATTTAATTGGAGTATGTATAAGTAATTAACAAATGTCATTTGAATAAACCGTGTGTGAATAAACAGCCATCAATAGTTCTCTTTCTTACATTTTATAAATATACCGATTTAATTAGTGCTCGACCACGGAGCAATTAACAGCTGGTTAAACTGTATCTATTCCGTACAGTGATGATAGGCGCTTGACCACGGAGCTATAGACAACCGAAATATTATCACAGAAATATTATATTTGAAAAAAATCGGTAGCGTTTCAATCAATAGACTTGATTTAAGAAGTGAAGATGGTGCTATATAAGCTGACTCCAGCTTGCTTCAGTGGGCGAACGGGTTGAGGCTTCACGCTCGTGTTAGACTGAACTTCTGAAGACAGGAGATAGTGGTTTTAATGCCAGAAGGGTCTTCTGAGGGGAATTTTTCCTAAATGGCTCCCCACACTCCTTCCACGTTACCGAAGGTAGACTACCCCTTAACGCTTCCTTCCTCATTCCTACCATATCATATTAATTACCATATATCAGTATAACCGGAACTTGTAAGCTAAGACGTGGTGATAATAAAATAATAAATTACTTTTGAAGCTATCTGTAGTTTATTTTTATATTCATTAATGGCAAGCGTTACACATTTTAAGCGCTATTAATTTGTTTAATATTTAGAAGCTTACATAACAGCTCCTTCCTCCAAGTTAGAAAATTTATGCTTGTAACGATGTTCCAACTTTTCTCTTGTGACGCCCACCACTAGGAAGGGTGCATATGAAAGAACAACCATGGGTTCACAAGAGAAGATAATATTTTATTACAATTTGGTAAAATAACAAAGTTAGAGCTGGTACAAAGAGTTACTGAAAACAGGCATCAAGAGCCTATGATCCATGAGGCAAAACATTAACTCAGTCGTTACAAAAATTTATAATATTTGCATCCCTCTCAGGTGAAATAGTTGGGCTGAAAGCCATGAGATTTAAATTCAAACAGCCCGCCAAAAAGGCGTGAATTATTTAAATAGCCTGCCACAAAGGCGCGAATTATTCAAATAGCCACGATGGCTGATGTTTAGTTAACAATACACAAAGACACTAAAGACGTCTGACACTATGTGACCAAAATAGAGAGCCTACAAATATTAACACTAGATACTTGAAAAACATAGAATGATAGAGGTTAAATGGCTAGAATGAGTTACGCAACCTGCCGTAACACTCATACATCTTATCATAAAAAAAAACCTACCAGAAATAATGGGATACGAAACAATCTTCGTATCTAGTACGAAAATATATAATTTCTATACCCCTAGAAAATGTCAAGGCAACCGCATAGTAACCTAACGTTAAAGATAAGGGCGCGCCGCTAGTACCCAAGCATTACTCAAGTTAACCAGGATTTCTCCCTGAAGACTAACATAATAGATTAGTGGTTTGACCACCTTAAAACCAATTTAGAGAACCCATTCAGAGGGTTTTAATAACAACAAAAAGCCCAAAAGGTAATTTTGAATACGTGTTCCCTCCCCATAATTTAAACCGAAAATGAATTTTGAAGAATATTTCCCAAGAATTAGTA
>CABFVX010003076.1:6703-19821 GCA_902151425.1 Timema shepardi
GGTCTAGGGGTAAGGTCAGACTTCTATCCTGGCGGCCGGGGTTCAATCCTTGGTCCCGGCACAGATTTATCTGATTACCAAAACCTTCCTTCACCTCTGACAAGACATCTTGTGAATGTGGGGAATGCCAGGCCTCCACCGTGGTTCGGATTCCACGTTAAACTGTAGGTCCTCCATTTCATCTCACAATCACCCTACCATTACACATTAGCATAAGTGCGTATAATTCTAACGTGTAGTAAGACGCGGTGCTAATAATAATAATAATAATAATAATACGACAGGCCTAACCAGCCGGTAGTGGAAAATATATGGTTTGGATGAAAAAAACCTGACCCAGGCCACAGGCTGGAAACATTAATGGATGTAAAAAAAAATTAGTAAAGATTCCATGGAATATTTTTCTAAGCCAAAAGTGTGTTAGTTCAAAGAGTTATAATATGTATCCGATATTAATATGAGACGATATGAATTATTCTAAAAATTCTCTTGGATGCCATTTAAGGTATTTTTAATGAAATCTCTAGCTTACAGCAATTTCCGTTGAATAATAATAATAATATTTAGCACCACGTCTTACTACCCGTTCGGGTTATACTCTTTAAGTACTAATTACTCTAATGGATTGGGATTTGGGAAGGTTTAACTAGAGGAAGTGAACCCGCATTTGCGTGGAGAGAGAGAGAGAGAGCGGAAAACCATTTAGGGAAAAACCACCCCCAGTTCACCCGACCGAGATTCGAACCTCGATCTCCCCGTCCTCAGCAGTCGAAGCTCAACACGACTCGCGCGTTAGCCAACTACGAGCCACCGAGGCGGGTGATTTCCGTTGAAGGATCCCTCAATGGCTGTAAAGCTACGTAAAGGATACTTTCCCCACGGCCTCGGTCGGACATATTCTTACTCAATATATAGAATAATAAATGTGAGAAACGCGCGTGTAGGGGCGAACAGACCTAGTAGAGATAAGAAAAACATTCCCCCAAACCAAAAAAACTCTGGGAAATAAAAATAATACGGGCTCTAAATAAGAGCTAGCTCTATTCCAGAAAACACATCGCAGACTTTCGTTCCATTCTGAGAGAAAAAATTATTTTATATCGATATCGTGAAATCAGTTGCCTCGAGAACGGGGGTTATCAAGTGTCGGAACAAAGCTATCTTGTTCCGCGCGCAACATATTCCTCACTTAGCTCCTCACGTTTCAATTTGCTATCTATCACTGGGTTTTTTTTCTCATTATTTCTTTCCCTCCATCTTGGTCGGCACTCTTTTTCTTCAAGTTGTCAAATGCAATCAGGTCGACCGCTACAATATAACCGTCCTATACGACCGACAGTGGAACATGTCCATTCTTCGGGAGAAATTCGCGACTGTGACATTTCTCGAGAACTTCTAACGACAACACGTGGTCGGATCCTTCGACCTTCCCGGAATCCTTTCTTCAGGGAGAATATAAGTATACGACCCGATCTCCTTGGATTCACGTGTGTCAGTTTGTATCTCGGCGCGAGATCTACATATTTAAATACACCTGTGTTCAGACGCCAGGTAGTTCACGTTCCCTACCAGCAATCACACTGGGTTTGATTCAGATGGAATATAACATACATTAAAACAATAGATTTATATTTAGGATCAATTTATAACACATCCCTAGGTACGAGTAGACAACACCTATGGGTTATAAAATACATAATATTGGGTTTTGAGATATTATTAAAGTTATTTGAGCTCCTGTCATATTTTAAATTTGAAGTATTTACTGAAAATTATACTGGAGAAGCTTGAAAATTAATTTGGTCTCACTCACCTATTTGATATAATTGTTTGAATTGTAGTTCAGTCTGAGCAGAGAGATATACGTCGTTAAAAATGTTTTGCAACTTGACAGTTCATACGATCTGGACAAATGTGTAAATTTAAGATGTTATAACCGTGCGATTATAGATTTAAATATATCTTGGCTTGTCCTTTCCAACTATTTACCTGAATGTGACATATATTACATTCTTTGGTTAGATAATCATGCCTTAGGGTCCGGCCAGACTGACATGTGAGCGCGTGATTAGCAGATATCTCTCGATAATTGTTGACGAGGAGGCAAAGGTTTGAATCTTGGCTCAGTGAACTGAAGAAGGTTTTTGACAAGTGATTTATTGTTGTGGTTTTCCCATTCTCTCTACACGCTAATGGTGATTCTTATTTGTAAAGGCCTACTTTGATTATAATATTGAAGTATTTTAACATACCAGTTTTACATATATATAGGTATGGTGTATGATCTTACCAATTAAATTAGGCCGTCAGTATTATTATTATTATTATTATTATTAGCATCACGTCTTACTACCCGTTCGGGTTATACGCACTTACGCTAATGTTTAATGGTAGGGTGATAGTGAGATGAAATGGAGGACCTACAGTTTAACGTGGGATCCGAACCACGGTGGAGGCCTGGCATTCCCCACACCACATTCACAAGATGTCTTGTCAGAGGTGAAGGAAGGGTTTGGTAATCAGATAAATCTTTGTCGCGACCGAGGATTGAACCCCGGACCCCCAGCACAGAAGTCTGACACCTTACCCCCTAGACCGCCAGGTAACCTACTAGGCCGTCAGTAGCAAGGGGGTTAAACTTATCTATAGTAATAAAAATGTCAAAATGAGAAGTTTTCCTACAACTCAATGAACCAACATACAATAATATTGTCCAGCGCCTGTAAACTAGACTGTACCGGCTCGAGCGTGCGCGCGCTTGGAAAATAGAACCAGTCTAATCTTGCAAGCGCGCTCGCTCAGTCGCTCGCGCGCTCAAGTCTGGTCGTCCCCTTAGAGGTACAGTAGCCCCACGACTTCTTTGGTGCTGACTGACAGTTCACAGCTGACAGCTAAAAGCTTTGAAAAGTTACTAGACCCAATTACGTATCCCAACGCCGAACCATATAATCTGCAAAATCATGTGTTTAGCAGCTGTCACTTCTGACAGTCCAAATTTAGGTATTATACCAAAATGTTGACTGTCAGAAGTCAGCTGTGAGCTGTCAGTCAGCACCAAAGAAGTCATGGGGCTACTCTATAGCCCTTATTCCCTGTGTTTCATCGCCCAAAGATGAATTTGAAAAAAAAATGGCTTAATGTCCTCCGCTTCATGAGTTTGAAGTGTCTGACCCAGTGGGAAGAATAAGGCTTCATTTTGGTGTGTCGGTGGTTTGAAACGAATGTAATGGAACTTTGTGAGGATGTTGCCCAATTCGAGAGAGAGAGAGAGTGAGTGAATGGTGGTGAAAATAGTCCGGGGAACGGCTTTCACTCACGGGAACGGGCTTTCACTTGTTCAATGGAAGAGAAGTAGAAGGTCAGACAAAAAGATGCTTAGCGCCGACAGAAATGTCAGTTGAAGACCCGACTTTTGAAACTCCTTCTGAACAAAGGTGTGCTTAGAAGTGTGTGAGTGTGTGAAGTGGGGGTTCCATTGAGGATGTCCATGTGAGGGACGCACACGTGTGAGATGTAATGAGATGATTGTCACGAACGGTCCACACGGACCAGTCGGGCTTTACAGACCGTGTTTTAGAACAATCGGCAGTTTTACGTGAATGTCTTACTCAACTAGAAATAGTTGATTAAACATAATTTTATGAGGAGAGGAAATTCATCAGAATTGTATTATACATTTAATGAGCTTAAAATAACCAATAAAATTAATTAAATCCATGGCAAAAAGAATTAAAATAAATTGCCGTGTTTCATTTATTGAAATCTTTTCTTAACATTATAGTTAAAGAATTAAATACTTTTATAAAACTAAGACTCATACAAGTTTTTATCAATTTTTTTATCAGAAAAAAACAAAGTTCAGTTAATACAATTATGTTTGCATATTGGATATTAAACTTAATTTTAATGTTCACCAATAAAAGATAGACACCTTTTAGAATATAAAATAGTGATTAAAATGATATTAAATAGAGAAAGAGACAAAGGGAGAGTATAACAGGCCGACACTGGCCTGAAAAGCGAGAGGGTAAAAGCTTCAATCCTTTTAAAAACACATCCCACAATAAAGTCGGTCAGGATTCAATCCTGGAGTGAGTTCTGAGATATTCACATGAACCAACCAAGCTCGTTATTATCTAGGATTCAAGACTAACTTAAACAATACACAGAGAGTTCAGAAACGCAACGCCCAAACTGCACATATAACTTGTTTTGAAACAAAAGTAATACAAAACCTCTGTACCCTTGCATCCGGAAAGCTATGCTGATACCATTAAATTGTGTTCAAAGTTCCGGTGTACAGCGCCGGGAGAGCAAAGCTGTCAAGCATGCGTGTACAACAGGTTGCACAGGAGCTAGGCGCGTGGCACTGAACACCTCGACATCTCGGAGCACGGCAGCAGAATATACACAATTAATAGCAAACCAGTCCATCTAGAAATGGGAATATGTTCTGAGGGTTATTATTATTATTATTATTATTATTATTATTATTAGCACCACGTCTTACTACCCGTTCGGGTTATACGCACTTACGTTAATGTGTAAGGAAGGGTTTGGTAATCAGATAAATCTGTGCCGGGACCTGGGATTGAACCCCGGCCGCCAGCACATAAGTCTGACACCTTACCCCCTAGACCACCAGGTCGCCACCTGAGGGTTATCATTAACGATTCCACATCACAGAAAGTGCTTGCCATTATTACATGCGCAGTGCCGTGCGCCTAGCTCCTATGCAACCAGTTGTACACGCATGCTTGAACAACTTTGCTCTCCCGGCGCTGTACACCGGAACTTTGAACACAATTTAATGGGTTTAACACATTTTTCTGGATATGTGTACAGGGATTTTGTATTACTTTTGGTTCAAACGTGCTATATGCGCAGTTTGGGTGTTGAATTTCCGAACATTCTGTATCATTAATGGCATCGTGTGGGACGATATCTCACTGCCATTGTCCAATACACACTTCCCCCGAATCTGTGCGCTACTGCGTGTGGTATAACTCGCAGGGGGAACTGTACAACTGTCACTGCGTCAAGAGAGAGTGAGAAATAGGTGGAAGGGGGATAATATGATTTCTGGTGCAATTGGTTTGTGGTGTTCCAACATGTCTGTGTCAGAAGTCAATATGGACATGTGTAACTGGGGCTAATTATTAGAGCGACAACGACCTATCTCTCCGATTTACTGACCCTTTTATAACTTCTAAAACTACCAACATGTTCCATCTAAACATATTCTTAAGTTAAAGCTTCAACTTAAGCTTTCCCCAGATCCGAATCGTATGGAACCGGCGATTTTAAAAACTAAATAAACATTATTAATTTGAGACTAATACGCCAGCAACCTCAACCATCTGTAACTTTACATATACATGCTAGGAATTTATACTAGACAAGTCACGTTAAACAAATACAATCAATTAAAACATATGATTATGTTTAAAGTGATATAAATTTATCAAATTAATTAAAGCTATTAGATTAACAAAACGTTTATTTTATACACAATATAGTCCTCTCTCTGATCATAAACCTGGTATATGTTTGGTTTCTCTTAGACTCGTACCGGTGACCTGGCGGTCTAGGGGTAAGGTGTCAGACTTCTATGCTGGCAGCCGGGGTTCAATCTTCGGTCCCGGCAAAGATTTATCTGATTACCAAAACCCTTCCTTCACCTCTGACAAGACATATTGTGAATGTGGGGAATGCCAGGCCTCCGCCATGGTTCGGATCCTACGTTAAACTGTAGGTCCTCCATTTCATCTCACAATTACCCTACCATTACATTTTAACTTAAGTGCGTATAACCCGAACAGGTAGTAAGACGCTGTGCTAATAATAATAATAATAATAATAATAATAATAATAATAATAATAATAATCTTAGACTCGTAATAAAACGTAATGGGTGTAGAGATATGTATCATAATATTTGTTTATCTTATTTTATTTTCCATGTGTAACAGTGATGAGGCTATATTTAATAACATTACAGATCTTTGTTGTTTCAATCTAATATAATAGGCTTATACACCCTCTCCGAGAAAATATTGGCATACACCTTTCATTGGTCCTCTTAGATAACATCTCCAGTAGAGTTGTGTTGATGTTGTGTCTATGATATTGTCAGTGGAATTTACAACACATGTCCAACTAATGAAAGGCGTAAAGTCCGTTCCCATTAGGAATTGTTTTCTGAAAGGCCTTTTTCAATACCAGAAATCTATAATATAGTAGGATATTGGTAGGAAAAAAGACCTTTCAGAGAGTAATTCCCACCGTGAATGGAGAATGGGTATCTACAGTAGCCCCATGGCTTCTTTGGTGCTGACTGACAGCTCACATCTGACTTCTGACAGTCAATATTTAGGTATAATACATAAATGTTGACTGTCAGAAGTGACAGCTGCTAAATACATGTTTTTGCAGATCATATGGTTCAGTGTAGGGATACATAATTTGGTCTGGTAGCTTTTTAAAGCTGTCAGCTGTGAGCTGTCGGTCAGCACCAAAGAAGCCATGGGGCTACTGTAGTTGTGCCTCCGAGTGTAAAGTTAGGTCAGTAGGGGGGATACTGTCCGCATAGCTTACTGGTATTGCTGGGTTGCTGCAACCATACTCGCCAGGGGCACTGCGCTGATGGCGGAGCTCCCAGCAGAGGGGAATTGTCTCTCGGAGTGTGTAGGGGGGACGAGGGGGGGAGTTCTAGTCCTAGAATATACAGTCCCCCATGCACCTAGGACGTAGCAAGACAAGAACCTGTCACGGTTATTTCTTTGTGAAAATAATGTAAGTATGTTGAATATTGCATACAGCCGCGACTAAGGATTTGATAGTTTGGCGCCTTTAATAGGTGTTAATATTGTTAATTATAAAATATAAGATAACCTTATGTCCAATCTTTAGTTACCGGGTCAAGCATCTTCATTGAAGATATGTCATGCAGTTTTTAAACTATTATAACACAAATTATCATTGATTTATCTAACAAAAATAAATTATTATTAACAATAAACAAGCCCGTTTCGGTAGCCACGTGGTCTAACGCGCTATTATCGTGTTGGACTCAACTGCCGATGACGGGTAGATATCTGTTCCAATCTCAGTCGGGTGTACTGAGGTTTGTTTTAGAAAAAATGGGCTTACACTCTCTCTCTCCAAGCAAATTCGGGTACACCTCATCTAAACTTAACCTTCATTATTTTTAAAACAGTTAGTGTAATTAGTACATAAGCGTATAGCCCAAACGGGCAGTAAGACGTGGTGCTAAAAATAGTTTAAAAATGTATTTTTAAATCAAGTTGGACAACCTCTTTAATATATCTTTAACGAATTGTGAGAGCAGATCTATCATAGACGAGGACTATAGTATAAAGGATACTATACAATAACAACACGTTACTGGATTCTTCCTTGGCTTTATTATATTTTAGGTTTAATAAACAAAAATGAATAAAAAAAACTATTTAAAATGTATTTATATAAAATCATACACGCACACCATCGATCAATTTGGCTAGCACTTATATTATTATTATTATTATTATTATTATCACCGCGTCTTACTACCTGTTCGGGTTATACGCACTTACGCTAATGTGTGATGGTAGGGTGATTGTGAGATGAAATGGAGGACCTACAGTTTAACGTGGGATCCGAACCACGGTGGAGGCCTGGCATTCCCCACATTCACAAGATGTCTTGTCAGAGGTGAAGGAAGGGTTTGGTAATCAGATAAATCTGTGCCGGGACCGAGGATTGAACCCCGGACCCCCAGCACAGAAGTCTGACACCTTACCCCTATACCGCCAGGTCACCTTACTATATAATTGATTCCTAAATGTAAACAAAACAATATTCTATTTTTTTTAAATTTATTATTTCTAAGTGAATTTCACATAATTTAAATAATAAGCAAATATACCATCTTATTCGCCATATAAAATGCTTTTTCTTTTAAGTTTCGGTCCTCCAACATTGAACGTTTTAGTATGTTTGTTTGTCTATTTGTTTTTGACCGGCCAATTTACCCCTTTTCCAAGGCTAATTTCCAACTGTTCGGTTGAAGGCGACATCGCGGTGAGTGACGCTGATTGGATTGATTCTCCTTGTCCTGTCATACGCGGCGAATACCCCTGGACCACTTACTCGCCAAACTTCGACCCTCCAAATTTCTTTCGCTTGCTCCTTTACAGTCTCCGCAGGGAAATCAACTAACATACAGAGGGAAATTTATGTTCCAAAACATAGCTTTCCATTCAATAGCAATAGCTCTAAAAACAGGAAGGTGCAAGCTTTGGTACGTGCTTCATCGAGAGCTGGGGAGTTAACTTTGTTTCGAAATATCATAAACACAATGAGGAATAATTCTACTGGCGTGTACTCCGGAAAACTTGGTGTTTTATTTAAATAGAGAATTGTTGACAGATTTACCTTTTTCTAAACACAGTTACATTATTATTATTATTATTATTATTATTATTATTATTAGCACCGCGTCTTACTACCTGTTCGGGTTATACGCACTTACGCTAATGTGTAATGGTAGGGTGATTGTGAGATGAAATGGAGGACCTACAGTTTAACGTGGGATCCGAACCACGGTGGAGGCCTGGCATTCCCCACATTCACAAGATGTCTTGTCAGAGGTGAAGGAAGGGTTTGGTAATCAGATAAATCTGTGCCGGGACCGAGGATTGAACCCCGGACCCCCAGCACAGAAGTCTGACACCTTACCCCTATACCGCCAGGTCACCTTACTATATAATTGATTCCTAAATGTAAACAAAACAATATTCTATTTTTTTTAAATTTATTATTTCTAAGTGAATTTCACATAATTTAAATAATAAGCAAATATACCATCTTATTCGCCATATAAAATGCTTTTTCTTTTAAGTTTCGGTCCTCCAACATTGAACGTTTTAGTATGTTTGTTTGTCTATTTGTTTTTGACCGGCCAATTTACCCCTTTTCCAAGGCTAATTTCCAACTGTTCGGTTGAAGGCGACATCGCGGTGAGTGACGCTGATTGGATTGATTCTCCTTGTCCTGTCATACGCGGCGAATACCCCTGGACCACTTACTCGCCAAACTTCGACCCTCCAAATTTCTTTCGCTTGCTCCTTTACAGTCTCCGCAGGGAAATCAACTAACATACAGAGGGAAATTTATGTTCCAAAACATAGCTTTCCATTCAATAGCAATAGCTCTAAAAACAGGAAGGTGCAAGCTTTGGTACGTGCTTCATCGAGAGCTGGGGAGTTAACTTTGTTTCGAAATATCATAAACACAATGAGGAATAATTCTACTGGCGTGTACTCCGGAAAACTTGGTGTTTTATTTAAATAGAGAATTGTTGACAGATTTACCTTTTTCTAAACACAGTTACATTATTATTATTATTATTATTATTATTATTATTATTAGCACCGCGTCTTACTACCTGTTCGGGTTATACGCACTTACGCTAATGTGTAATGGTAGGGTGATTGTGAGATGAAATGGAGGACCTACAGTTTAACGTGGGATCCGAACCACGGTGGAGGCCTGGCATTCCTCACATTCACAAGATGTATTGTCAGAGGTGAAGGAAGGGTTTGGTGTTCAGATAAATCTGTGCCGGGACCGAGGATTGAACCCCGGCCACCAGCACACAAGTCTGACACCTTACCCCCTAGACCGCCAGGTCACCCTAAACACAGTTACATTATTCCAAATCGACCGATAAGTCTACGCGTTGCTTTTCAATTCGTGGCGATATAGTAGAGGGATTGTAAATAGATTTCATAAGATCTGATCAAAGCTATGTCACTATATTTAATTTTATTGGATGGTAAGACTTATATTCAAAATAGTCCTCGTATTGAATCAAAGTAATAATCACTAAAAAAAACCCAATTTTAAAAATAATTTTGTATTTACTTCACACTTATCATTTTAGTTTATTCCTTTGAACTTAGGTTTCAGTAAAAAAAATATCGGTCAATTCCAATACAGGTTTGTTTAGTTGTCTAGTAATATCATTTATTATTATTATTATTATTATCCTTATTATTATTATTAGTAGTAGTTAAAACAATTTGTTATACAATAGACTTTTGTAAATCATTATTTCAAATTTTGAATTAATTTTCTTGTTAAATCTTATATCCACGTTGATTTATTTTAAAAAAAAATCGATTTAATTTTAAAATTCTACCGGGCCTATTTAGTAAATCCCACCTTTACTAGTAAACTCTCAAAATAAAATTAATTTAAGCTTATTTTATTTTTTTTGTTAATTAGTGTATATGGTGAATTGGACCTACAATTATTTAAATTTCCACAATAATGAGTAAATTTCCTTTTATGTCGACTTCCCTGAACCCTAGCTTCCTGAATGTAAAGATTCTTATACTGTAAAATATATTGCTTCTTTTTCTCAACTAATTGTACAGAAAAATGTAATAAGAATTCAATTAACTTTTGTTAAATCATTGGTGACCTGGTGATCTAGGGGTAAAGTGTCAGTCTTCTGTTCTGGAGGTCTGGTGTTCAAACTTTGGTCCCGGCACAGATTTATCTGATTGCCAAACCCTTCCTTCACCTCTGACAAGACATCTTGTGAGTGTGGGGAATGTCAGGCCTCCACCGTGGTTCGGATCCCACGTTAAACTGTAGGTCCTCCATTTCATCTCACAATCACCCTACCATTACACATTAGCGTAAGTGCGTATAACCCGAACGGGTAGTAAGACGCGGTGCTAATAATAATAATAATGTTAAATCATTAAATTTCATTATATTTCTTTAAATTCCATTATTTTACTAAAAGTTTATTTATAAAATATACGATTTCTCCCAAATTGTCCAAGATAACTTTTGTCCCGTGTGTAGGAGGGTGCTCTGGGTCGCATCGTAATTAAGGAGGACATAGGAGGTGACGGGGTTAGCCGAGAATACATGGCGGGAAAGAAGGAGG
This sequence comes from Timema shepardi, assembly GCA_902151425.1. Lineage (NCBI taxonomy): Eukaryota > Metazoa > Arthropoda > Insecta > Phasmatodea > Timematidae > Timema > Timema shepardi. The sequence goes on from CABFVX010003076.1 coordinate 17,673, forward strand.
GGGTAAGGAGGGGGTAAGGAGGGGGTAAGGAGGGGGTAAGCTAAAATAAGAGGGAAAGACTCTGCGGTAAGAAGTTGTGAGGGGCTGATCCAAAAGTTCCAGTCTGTTGTCAGGGGAAACCTTCCTCCGATGGCACTGACAGTTTCCAAAAGAGTTGAGTGAAGGGTTGTGATTTAGAGGCAGCCATTAACTAAATTGGCAGCTCGAAGACGGGTCACACGGGAAAAAAATGTTTTTGGAACGTCCCAAGATTTTTTTTTAACTTTTAACTAACTTATTGTAAAGATGGAAGAACTCTGATTTTATGTTCTCCATACACAAATACAAGTTTTAGCTAATAATAGATATCTGCGATCTTATTTATATTTTGTCTTAGTCATTTCTTTATATCGAATTTGTTTATTTTTGTATTTGTATATGTTTATGTGTAAATACTCGCTTTGCTCGTTGGGGGCTCCACCCCATACCCAGAGTGTGGTTTCTTTGCAAGTGGATGTAAACTAATGTAAATCCAGAGCAGTTTTTTGATAGTTCTTACCATTTAGCCACAAAACACCTACAAAGAAAGGTCCACACTGACTTTAAAGTTACTGCGCCATTTTCAATTTTATTTCGGAGGTTAAATTTTTTTTTAAATAAATTTCCCGTCGGTTACAGGCTAAAAGCTATAGGTTTGTTACCATTCTTTTAATGCATGAAATAACAATAACTAATATAAATCTTACCACTCTTTTAATGTATGAAATAACAATAACTAATATAAATCTTACCACTCTTTTAATGTATGAAATAACAATAACTAATATAAATTTGACCCCTCTTTTAATGTATGAAATAACAATAACTAATATAAATTTGACCACTCTTTTAATGCATGAAATAACAATAACTAATATAAATCTCACCACTCTTTTAATGTATGAAATAACAATAACTAATATAAATCTTACCACTCTTTTAATGTATGAAATAATAATAACTAATATAAATCTTACCACTCTTTTAATGCATGAAATAACAATAACTAATATAAATGCCACATGTATAATTCTGTGTAACATTGAGTTCGGCCAAACGCAAGTGATTCAAATGTGGACTCTCGTATAGATCGATATTGAATTCATATTCATGCCAATTTATTTAATATACGTCAGATTAAATTGTTTTCATTTATAACTAAGTTATTATTTTAATTATTTAACCAATTAAAGTAAAGGTCGCGAGCAAGATAAAATAGCGCCGTAGACTACCATTTGTAAATATCTACTTTTCGATAGTTTAGTCAAATTTAATAATATTTCATTATTTATGGCTATGTCGTATGAATATTCCCTGTTAATATGAATGGTTATATTTAAAAAAAAACTTAGTGTATTTTTACTCAAAGCAATAAAAACAGAGACTGATAGTTATGAGAAAGTTTATGCAATTATATTTTGCATAATTTATTCTTGTTTGTAAATTTTATTTAATCCCCTCGAAAGTAAAATGTTAGAACTATGTTTTTAAAGTAGTTTTAATGGATTGTATCTTGATGTAAATCCACATTGGTGGCCAAATGTTATGAGTAATATTTTGTTCAAAAGTTTCAAAAATTATGTAATTTATTTGAATTTATTTATAAAATAATTTCTGTGTATTATTTCAATAATATATTCAATAGTATATTGCGTTTTTTCCAACGTGACACGTTCACTGGTGTTTTTGTTACGGGATTGAAAGGGACATTACCTGCCTCGGTAGCGTAGTTGGCTAACGCGCGAGTCGTGTTTAACTCGACCGCCGAGGACGGGGAGATTGAGGTTCGAATCTCGGTCGGGTGAACTGGGGGTGGTTTTTCCTAAATGGTTTTCCACCCTCCCTCCACGCAAATGTGGGTTCACTTCCTCTAATTCAACCTTCCGTATTCCCAATCCATTAACGTAATTAGTACTTAAAGCGTATAATCCTAACGGGTAGTAAGACGCGGTTCTAAATATTATTATTATTATTATTATTATTAAAGGGTTATTTTCCGTAATAAAATATCTGAAGCCGACTAATGTAAACGCACCGAGCTCTTCATTTTGATACCAACTCCAGAATCTTTGTGAGGTTATTTTGAATGTTCTTCTGGTGCCGTGTTTCTAACCCCCTCCATCCTCCCCTT
>CABFVX010003076.1:19967-37784 GCA_902151425.1 Timema shepardi
CCCCCCCCCCCTCCCACAATATCGTAGCAGCCACCTTCTACCTTAGTTCACTCGCTGCTCACTAGACCTCGCCTCTCCAACTTAACGCCACTAATTTGCCAAATCCCTAGTTAACGAGGTAGAAGTGCCGGGGAGCAGAGAAGAAGGAGAACTGGGAAGGATTAAGATATGAACTCGTGTTATGAAGGGAAGGAGAAATTGTAAGGGAGGGATGTTTGCTGTCGGGATAGTGTAGGCCTTTAAGAAAACTCCCAAATTTACAAATTATTATTATTAGCACCGCGTCTTACTACCCGTTTGGTTTATACGCCCTTACAATAATGTATAATGGCAGGGTGATTGCGAGATTAACTGGAGAACTTACAGTTTAACGTGGGATCCGAACCACGATGGAAGCCTGGCATTCCACACATTCACAAGTTGTGATTAGTACACGTACTGTCAGAGGTGAAGGAAGGGTTTGGCAATCAGATAAATCTGTGCCGGGACCGAGGATTGTACCCCGTACCTACCAGCACAGAATTCTAACGTCTGATACTGACACCTACACTGAACAATTTTAATCACATGATTAACTAATTGTTCAAACACTCAAACCCATTATAGGTCGATTATATTAAAACATTTAATAAAATATGAAGAGTTTATACTTTGACATCCTGGAGCGATTATGTCCCAGTCCAGACCAGGAATTAAGTCAACTATGTTAGCTGAGCATCAACTTTATATAGGTCTAGTTGATGGAATTAAGGGGGTGGGGGATCTTCATATTAAAAGTATAACGCCACATAACGCCACGTCGCGGACACGTGTTAGCAGTATGATTCTCTTGTTAATAACCATCATAATATTGACACGTCATCTAGACACGTAGACCGGAAATCTGGTGAGTTGGCAGTTAAGCTCGTGTGAGGTTCATCAGTCAGCTGACTAGGCCAATCAGCATAGGTCTAGATCACCTCATTGAAGTGACTCGTCGATGCAACTTTCATAGTTTTGTCAGTCTTCTCTTCATCATAGAATTCGGTGCGAACTAGTCGGTCATGGAAATCATGCTAAGCCAGAAGATACAATGAGTGAGCAAAGCACATATTTTAGACATATTAAGGTGTTGTAAATGTTTGATATTGCATTATGTCTATATGTATTGCTTATTTGGGGCGGGTAGTAATAATGTAACATTAGCTAGCAATGCTAATATTACAATATCAATTATAGCTCTTGGTAGCTGATGATATTCACAAATCCATCACAGACTTTGCCTTAAAATATTAATGAAAAGGAACCCTGAGAATGGGATGACTCCTCTATAGCTCAGTGGTAAAACATTGGCCTGCTTGTCCAAAGATTCCGGGCTCGGTTCCCTGGCCAAGTGTCATTTTTTCATCCATTTGAATTGTTCAGAAAATGTTACCATAATCTTGGTTTGAGTGTGCGCGTAGTAATACAGTAGGAATGTGAGGTGGGTGGTTATCATTACTAACCAAACGCTGGCCACATAAGGGCACGTGAATAAAGACAGATATAAATCTAGTCTATTCTTATTTGCAGGTAGCAGGAGGGTTGAGGTATGAATTATGATCAGGTGTTTCGACGAGTCTTTAAATAATTTTACACCCTCTCTCCACGTAAATACCGGTATGCTTGATCCTAAACTCAACTTTTAGTATCCCTAGCACGTAAGTATAACAAGTAGATTGCTCGAATTGGTAAGAATACGCAGAACAAGTTATTTTAACCAATTTAACGGGTAACCTATCATTATTTTATAAGATTATCGGCTACCTATATTATCATTATGTGCATGTTATGTATAATATAAATATACACATCAATAGTTATAGTTTTATATACTCAACGTCCAAACTACAAATATAGATTGTTTTAACTGAAAGTAATACAAAATTCCTAAACATTTACATCCGGAAAACTATGTTAATACCATTAAATTGTGTTAAGAGTTCCAGCGTACAGTGGTGGAATACCAAAGCTGTCACACATGTGTGTAAAGCGAGTCGCATTAGAATCAGGCATGTGCCATTGCACATGTAATAATGGCAAGCACTTGCTGTGATGTAGGACCGTTAATGATGACTCTCAGAACGTATTCACATTTCTAGATTTGGCGGGTTGTTTACTATTAATTGTGGTATGTTCTGCTGGCGTGCTCCGAGATGTAGAGGTGTGTAGTGCTACACGCCTAACTCCTATACAACCTGTTGTACACGCATGCTTGCACAGCTTTGCTCTCCCGGCGCTGTACGCTGAAGCTTTGAACACAATTTCCGGATATAAGTGTACGGGGATTTTGTATTACTTTTGATTCAAACAAACTATGTGTGCAGATTGGGCTGTGAATTTCCGAACATCCTGTATGTGTGTATGTATGGGTGTATTTCTCATGAGTGTATAGCTATTATATGCTCTTTCTTATTTAGGCTTTGTTTGATTTTTCTAATTTATTTACATTTTCAAAACTGTGTATATTTTCTTAATTATAGGACAGATTCGCATGTCTATTAACTTCAGGTTAAATGGGTAACTATATTCTTGTTATTTTATTTGTAATTATTCTGGTGGGTAAGTGTAATAAAGGGTGTTTGATTAAAAGTTACCACTATAAAAGTATTCTTTTATTAATACATCCCTTAATTACAGCACCCTTAATGAAGACTTATCTTTTCATTTAATCCTAGCGTATTCTCTTCCTTCATTATACCAACGTTTGTTTTGGGGCTAAAGTAGTAAATCAAGCCGTAAAAAAATGTTTGTCGTATAGACGTATTGTTCCTGCATGTTTACGAGCTATAAAACACCCGAACGAGACTCACTTCCTCACAGATATTTTTGCCAGGGAAGGCAAATGGTTGGTAAATTTAATTTACGAAAAAATCTGAGAAAACCTTGGCAGCTGGTTTTGAGGCAATTCTGTGTGCAAATGTCCTCTCACTCGGATGTTTACTTTGCCATTATTATTTGTCAACTGAACCAGGCCATTTGAATACATCATTAGCGTCTTTATTTTATACTAGTATTATATATAGCTCCATATATGACTTCAGCTTTGTATTCTAATGTGATACTACTGTAATATGAGACTGTTTTAACTAAGGGTCAGACTTTAAAATTGTCAGACACTTAGATCTCAATTTTGTTCACCGTCGATATACCCCGACTTAAAAATCTGTGGTCTATTTAATAGTGGGCTAAAGTTCATTTTCGCAACAACTATATATATATATATATATATATATTTAGATAAAGGTAATTAGGTCGGATCCCATCCAAGTATTTCTCAAATACTCGTCGTTCCTGATCCATATTATATCATCAAACATTAAAAAAAAATGTTTTATGAGATATAGGAGTTTTAACTTGCTCCATAAAGGAATGTTGTAAATACGCAACGGCGCCAGTCATGATACCATACGTTTGGCTCATGGCCGCCATGTGTTTAAAATGAAATAATGTAGAAGAAAGTAATCAGTAATTTTGTAGTTCAGTAAAATATAAAATAATGCCTAACGTTATCTCTTTTATATATATTTTTATAGTAATAAGCTTTATTTTTGTAGCAGTTTAATATAATTGTAATTTTCTTTTTTTTTCCTAAATAAAATTTACAAAATTACAATAATATTAAATTATTTATTTAATAATATTGCTTCAATAATTGTAATTTAAAAAAACATTAAGCTATAGGATGTTGTAAAAATGCAACAGTGCTAGTCTTCATGTTATTTTTCTTAGCGCCAATCCCTGAAGCGTAACATTGTTGACCTCGATGGTCTTGGGTTAAAGTTCTCACCCCAGGGCCCGATGTTCGTGGTTTCAAACCCTGCCGGGGTCGATGAAACTTTCTTGAGCGGTAAAAAAATCCGTGGCACAACTTTCTTTGGAGGGGATGTTAGGCCGTCGGTCCCGTGTCGATTGGGGAATATAAGGGAACACTGGAAACTATATGAGAACACTGGAAGCTATATGAGAACACTGGAAGCTATATGAGAACACTGGAAGCTATATGAGAACACTGGAAGCTATATGATAACACTAGAAGCTATATGAGAACACTGGAAGCTATATGAGAACACTGGAAGCTAGATTATTGATATATTTAATCTATTGGGAAAAAATATCTGTAATAAAAATATTTCTTAAATGTGACAAAGCTATTTAGAGAGAATCCTACTGTTAACTCCTCAACGTTATCTCTTATTGAGAATCTATAATCAGTTAAAAATATAATTTTACTGTAAAAAAAAGTTCATAGAAAAGTTTTATACATTTTCTTCCTAAATTCATTCAAAAATTAAGAGAAAAAAAAGTAAACCAAAGCACAATATTTTCAAATCCAAATTTTTAATTGTAATTCTAGAGCTGATACATTATAAATCCCGAAGTTTTTCAGGGAGAGGGTCGTGGCTGCATGGCTTGGTACAACTTTTTGATGTCTGGTTGTCCAGTAGAAACTTTCAAGTGGAAGTCCGGCTTCAAATCTGGTATATTACGGTACTTATTTTCTAGGTTCACCAGGGATGGAGATATTTTGTTGAAAAAGGCATCATAAACTGATGATGTAGACTGTGTCAAGTAGAGGGTTGAAAGTTCTCAGAAATCTGTCTCAAACCGACAAATAGTTGAAAAAGAAGGGTGGAAATTCACCAGATATCGGTAACTTCCAACAATTGGGGTTTTCCATAAGTCCCTTCTCATGTTGCCAACTTTCCCTTGAGATCTGCTCATGTGCCCTCTGAAAGGTGCCCGCGTACCCCAGTTTGAGAGCCACTGATCCACGACATGGTGTTGTGGCTTCGTTTTTACAGTGCCGTATCTTTCCCAACCTTAACTTGGTAAAGGCTATATTTAGGAACATTTGAGGAGCCTTCAGAGGTTCAGGGAGTATTAAAAGTCCTGGTCACTGTTTTATTACGTTGATATTGATGTTAGGAACTTTCCGCGTTTTTATGTTGGGGAGGGGATCTTTTTTTTTTTATCGTTTTGAGTAGCTATCTGACCAAGGTGTATGATATTATTTCTCAAAGGATAGACCTTGGTGTTCATAATATGACCTATTAATATAGTGACCTTGATAATCATATATTTATAATGTTTAATTTATATACATAACGTAATAGATAGTTGTCTGGAGATAAAATCTCACTTCCTTACCACCCGCCTCGGTGGCTCGTAGTTGGCTAACGCGCTTGTCTCGTGTTGAAGCTCGACTGCTGAGGACGGGGAGATCGAGGTTCGAATCTCGGTCGCGTGAACTGGGGGTGGTTTTTCCTAAATGGTTTTCCACTCTCTTCCTCCTCGTGAATGCGGGTTCACTTCCTCTAATTCGACCTTCCCAATTCCTAATCCATTAGAGTAATTAGTACTTAAAGCGTGTAACCCGAACGGGTAGTAAGACGCGGTGCTAAAATATTATTATATTAAAACAAGCATTTAATCACACTAATAGAATAGCCACCAAAGAAAAACAAGATTAGAATATAAAGAAAATGTTTCAACATTTGTGTGGAAGAAGGTTGAGAAACCATTTAGGGAAACCACTTTAGCACACCCAGCCACGATTATAATGGTTGCCGGTAACATGTATCACGTTTTAATAAATAATAATAATATTTAGCACCGCGTCTTACTACCCGTTCGGGTTATACGCTTTAAGTACTAATTCCTCTAATGTATTAGGAATTGGGAAGGTTGAATTAGAGGAAGTGGGCCCGCATTTGCGTAGAGGGAGAGTGGAAAACCATTTAGGAAAAACCACCCCCAGTTCACCCGACCGAGATTCGAACCTCGATCTCCACCGTCCTCAGCAGTCGAGCTCAACACGACAAGCGCGTTAGCCAACTACGCCACCGAGGCGGTTGTTTTTTAATAAACACTTGTCTTCGTAACTAGTTATTAAAATGTTTTGATTCTAACTCTCTTGCTGACGTTATTTTAAAGTCGAGTATGGCTTTAACGAGGTTGAGAAAATTGGCTAAGCCTAATACTTCCTGTCGATACTTATTGATTGTTAAGAGAAAGTTCTGTTAGTAGAGAAAATGACCCAGAGAATTTGAAAGATAGGTCGTCTCGAAATAAAACATTTCTAAACAGCGCCAACACCTTTTAAAGTCACGCTTTTCATATTTCTTAGCACCATTAGCTAACGAGCACCGTGGAGGGGGAAACAAAAGAATAACGTTGTCATTTAAAAATAAAAATAAATAAAGATTTCTCTTCTTTTTCCCAAAGACTTTGAGAATATTTTTACACACAATACATGGTTAAGCAAGACTCCATCAAGTTGCTGTTTGAAATCTCGGATTTAACGGTTTGATTTGTTCTGGTTAGTATTGTTATGTGAGTGTATCGAGTAACTGAATTGTACTTCACTCATATGATGACCACGTGGAATATATACTATCTTATCTACTTACTTTTGATTTTTATATATTTGATTGTTTATTTAAGTGTTTATATTATCAAATCTAGTTAGGTAACGGTTTATTTTAGTGTGTTTTAACGTTTAGTAATTTTCAAGTGGGATTTTTTATTTGTATTTGCATCATAGATTTTCAAAACGATTGTTTTAAAGTGTTATGTTAAGGCTGAGTAATAATTTAAACAGTGTGTGAAGTTTTAAATTGTTTCTTGTGGTCAATAAATATTTTATATAATCTGTAGTTTATCATCTTATAAATACCGTTCGCCATAAAGTAAGCCCAAGTCCAAATGTTATTTTCCCCAATTTCTCCAGTGCCTTGAAAACCAATAATCAACATCAAGTTAACATAGTTTTTTATTATGTATGTGAATAAAAAATAAAATAGTAATCAATGTTTTAGTTGCTATCGCATTATATGTATTTTTACAGGTTTTTTGATATGATGTTGAAACACTGAGTTTCATCTTATAAATAAAAGTAGGTAACTTAGTATAGGTAAATAATTCATTGTGCAGTAGGCCTACCTACTAGTTTCATCTTAATTTGAATTTTTCCTACAGATTTAGCTCGCATACTAGTCACTCTACACAAATTGTAAAATGAATTATAAATCGTACCATTTTCAAACATTTGATTAAGAAATGCACCTGCATTAGCATGGAAACAGGGTGGAAAATAGTCTTTATAGGCTCATATAGGAATCAAACCTCAATTCATAAACTGCAACTAAATACAATAAATTTGTAAAAATAACAAACAAAATAGTCTAAATTATTAATATTTACACTAAGATAGTATATAGTAAGATATTATTGGTAAAACATTTGATAAATTACCATTTATATATAGCTAATATTAACTTAGAACCGGGTGACAAATAACCTAGGATGATTATTCAATTTTAGCAACTTACCCAACATATTTGTTTTTAGTAGCGACGCAGCCCACTTTTGTCAATAATAAAAAAGTAATACATTATAAGGCTAACCTAACTAGTCCTACAAGAACTCGTAGCTTAGGTGTACTTTTAAGTTAAAACATCTTAATGTAGATTAGCAGCCTTTTAAAGATAGTTTTTGTTTTGTAAACTAGTGCTTCATTAACAACATCTTACTAATATTATAAATGTGAAGGTTTGTGTTTTTGGATGTTTGTTACTCAATCACGCCAAAACTGCTGAACGGATTCGAATGAAACTTTTTACGTTGGTAGAGAATGTCCTGGAATAAGTGATTTATAGCTTAATGACAACCTACGTTATCTGACATGTATCAACTTATTCAGTATGTCTCCTTTGAGTATCATACATTTCAACAAGACCACTATTAAACCCCTCGGATTTACTATTTATGTCCATTCGCTAGGCGATAATAGCATATGGCTATTTTAGTTGTTACAAAAACCTCTTTTTCAATAAAGGTTTTAATATTGCTCATATTGGATCATATTCACATGTTAATTACGTTCCAAGCTTTCGAGGTACTTACTATTAGATAACTTTTAACATGAGCCCAAGAGCTAGGGAATCAAAATTAATTGTTATTATTATTATCACCGCGTCTTACTACCCGTTCGGGTTATACGCACTTACGCTAACGTGTGATGGTAGGGTGATTGTGAGATGAAATGGAGGACCTACAGTTTAACGTGGGATCCGAACCACGGTGGAGGCCTGGCATTCCCCACATTCACAAGATGTCTTGTCAGAGGTGAAGGAAGGGTTTGGTAATCAGATAAATCAGTGCCGGCACCGAGGATTGAACCCCGGCCGCCAGCATAGAAGTCTGACACCTTACCCCTAGACCGCCAGGTCACCAACAATTTTTTTTTTTTTAGTTGAACATGATTGATAATTGCCTAACATCTGTCTGCATATCATTTATTAGAGAAAGAAAGGGTATATATATATATATATATATTCATTTTTATAAATGGTATTCGCTTTGCATGTTTACCCCTTTCATAAATGCACCCGAATCGTTGATTATCCAACCCCCCCCATTTCCATTTTCCTCCGAACACGCGTATTGCAGATTGCAGCCGAAAGCTCGACCAGGAGCAGACACTACCATATCACGGGAATTCACGTTGAATTGAAAACTGCTTGCTTGTATTTTATGGGATTATTTAACGCTCCTCTCTTCTCTGTATTCTCTCCCCTGTTTGTGTAAATCTCCGCTAGGTGCACTGCGAGCACGTGTCAAACTAGAACAAACGAGTGTCGAGGGGGCGTGTGGTGGGGTAATATCGGCCTCATATTGCCCAAGAGTTATTGCATCATATATTTATTTCCGTGGTGTAAAGAACTGTCCACATACGGGGCGGAGAGGAGTTCAAATAAAAACATCAAAACGTGGAGGCTTAGCGCAAATAATACAAACATTCAGCTTTGTTGTTGTTTCTATTTAAAAAAACAACAACATCATATTGAAAAATATTTGGTAAACACAGCGTAGCATGCGTACAGTTTGGGGAATTTGATTAGTCGTCCCCATTGGATATCGTTGATTAGATATCGCGACATCAATATATGTTTTGGGGATTGGAAATGTAGAGGGGGCTTTGTGGTTGATACATAAGTATTGATTTTGAATATTTGATATGTTTGCTTATCACTTCTATTTTTTTTTGAATGGCTCTTTAGACTTTATTATTTTTATTTAAAAAAAATGGAAAATACCAATTTTTGTTTTGAGAGCGTTTTGAAAATAAACAAGTTTATTCAAATCTGTATTATGGAACTTGTGATGAAAACAAACCCAACATTTTTAACGGATATATATATGATTTCTTGTTGTGACAAAATTAATTAATAACAGTTCAGTAATCAGCTTCAGTGGCCGAACGGCCTAAGGCGTCACTCTCGTGTTAGAGTGGTCTGCTCAAGATGGGAATATCGGGGTTCTAATCCCATTCGGTTGGTTTTTCCTTAATGATTTCCACGTAGATGCAGGTAGAGTTCCTCTAAAATTGCTTCCTTCCTCATCTCTACCCCGTTATAGGGCTATGTTTTCGTACTTAGTTAAGTAGAGAAACTATCAGTGAAATTATAAAATCAACTATCACGTAATGGCCGTCAAAATATTTACAAAGCAACGTCATTATTTTCATCCTTAAAATATTTAATATTATTTACAAAAATTAAACCCCTTTCTTAAAATTAACGATTTTGAAAACATTCTAAGTCAAAAAGTAATATAGAGCTTAAATATATTGAAAAGAGATGATAATATCTAAAGATATATTATTTTGTGATGAGATGCACTACTTAAATAGTCTAAAAATGTATATATTAAATCTTATATAAATATTGGAAATACACAGTATGTTTTTATAAAATCAGTCAACTAAAATGATGTATACAAATTTATTTATACAGGCTGATCCAAAAGTCACGCAACCCAAAGATAAAAACTTATATTTTGTGCCATCAATCCAGAATATTGTTAATTTATTCAACACGCGTGATTCTGGAGAACTACTCACAAACGATTGTTGGCATTCCATGTACGAGTTGACCTTAAAATAATGTTCCAAAATTAATACTTTATCTGCTCGTGGAAAACTCATCTTACACTTTCAACTGCTTTAACTCAACTGGCTAGACCTAATGTATGTCTCAAGGTCGCACGGCCTGCATAACACCCGGCCAACATTACAGTGTTACCACGTGTTAATTTTCCATGTTCTTCTGAGAGAAATATCCTTGGAAAAACAGGGCTGCGCGACTTTTGGATCATCCTGTATAAATAATATAAGGTATTAATAATACAATAATGCGTTAATCTTAATGGTGAAATATTATAGATAAAAATGTCACAATTGAAATTTTTTTTTATTAGTATGGAAACAATTACTGAAAGAATTAATAAATTAAATATTGTACAGTTATAATCTTTTGTGTATTTGCGAACTACAAGATTAATGTACATTTTTTAATATCTGGCATTCATAAAATAATTGTATTTTCAATATATCTAGCTATCATCACTTCCTTTAAACTTATTTTCAATACAACGATTGTACTCTAATATTTTGCACTAAAATACCGTGTTTATAGGCACGCCATCTTTATCCTTGGCCTTGGTCTAGTCCTCCTCTTTAAAAATATTTTGAAAAGCATTAAATATTTTATTTGAACTATTTTACTTAGCCAATATCAACCGAACTTTTTTGTTGTTATTAGTAGGAAGGTTAGGTTTTGTTAGGTTGAATATTTTTTTTAACATAAACACATTCTATAATGCGAACTAAAATACCTAGAACGACATATGGGCAATATTTTATTAGAGGAAATGTTACACAATATGGTAGTACATTAGTATATGACTTAGACGAGTATATATTTTATTTTCTAGTACAGGTATGTCAAACTCGTGAGCCGTGGGCCGATTTTGTGTGGCCTGCGGTCCTTAAGACGAGCCTTAATGTATTGCGACCCAATTTTTCTTTTTATGAACATCAAGGAAATACAGTAATTTGGAGTGTGATATTTAGAAATTTTGTATAAATGGTAGATTCCTGGCTTGTGAGGTTGGCGTACCAAATTGGTATTATTTCTTCAGCATGGGTCAGCTCCCAAAACCTATTGAATGTGTGCACCAGATATGTGCAATGTTTAACAGCACATACCACGTATGTTAAAAGCAGTTTTTTCACATGAAATGAATCAAACATTCAAGAACCTTCGGCTTCCGAGCACACATGTGTCAACCAATATAAAATTGACTTGGGCATCAAATTTAAAGCCCGATATTGTAGTAAAAAAAAAGTTTCAAATTTTTGGGGAAATTAAAAGATTAATATCATTGTTTAAATAGGCCTACTCTTTTATTTTTCTAATAATAAGATACTATGTTGGATTATTTTTACAGTTAGAGACAATATAAACTTATTTTTTAGATGTGTTCCCCTCAGTATTTTTAATGTTCATGTAGCCCTTAATTTTTTTAAAATTATTTTTATTACCACGTCTTACTACCCGTTCGGGTTATTCAAAGAGTTTGACATACCTGTTATAATGCTAAAAAAATATACAAATAAGCTTAATATTATTGGTATTACTAGATTTTTTTTATGTTTATGGTGTCAATTAATAAATAAGGATGCAATGGGTTTTTTTATTATTATTTAAAAAATAAAACGTGTCTCTAACAATATTTTTAATTCATTTAGAAATATTTGCACACGGTTCCTTTTATTGGTGGGTTCCATTTTCGTTTGTCTTTTCTTTTTTTTCCCATAGAAATTGAGACACACGGATGAAAATAGCACGACCTGGCAACACTGTCGAAATGTGTCAAATAGTACAAAAACTACACTGAAAAGGATAGAGAGGGGTGCGGGAAGGTAAAAACGATGTTAAAATCTCGTTACGAGTTCTTTTTGTCTGCGCGCAGTGTCGCTCAGGAAGTGAAAAATACTTGCCGTATTCATTTGTTTTTTCCCCTCCCCCGACTTCTCTTCACCACATGTTCTTTTTGCCGGATGGCATTCACTATATGTTTTGTACGATCTGCTTTCTCTTTAAACTCTTTATAAATTCCCTCCGCGGTTTTATGGACAAAAAGAACAATTTTCCCTCGTGCTTTGTTGTGTATTCAAATAAAATAGGAACAAATCGTTTTCGATGCTTTTCCTCATCAGTGCGACAATTATTTTCCACTTATATTTCGATTGAATCCCGTCAACCGACAATAGGGGAGAGTGTGTTGCGAGCTAATGCCCTCAATTAGAGAACCGGCCGGTCATCAAAAAAGGGAGCCCGCCCTTCGATTCTTTAATTTTGGTTTATTTAGCTTTGGTCAAACACAATCACTTCTGTCAGGAATTAAAAGTTTGGCTGACACACATTATATCTAGACTACAACATTTCCAGAGGAAAAGGTTTTTAAAATACCTTACATTAATGTGGTTATGTGACCCGCCTCGGTGGCTCGTAGTTGGCTAACGCGCTTGTCGTGTTGAAGCTCGACCGCTGAGGACGGGGAGATCGAGGTTCGAATCTCGGTCGGGTGGACTGGGAGTGGTTTTTCCTAAATGGTTTTCCCCTTCCTCTCCACGCAAATGTCTGTTCACTTACTCTAATTCATCCTTCACACTTCCTAATCCATTAGAGTAATTAGTACTTAAAGCGTATAACCCGAACGGGTAGTAAGACGCGGTGCTAAATAATAATAATAATGTGGTTATGTGATCATCTACGGGTGATAGTTTCGGAAATAACTTACTTGTCTTTTCTTTCTCATATAAAGATATTAAATATTGTAATCATGAAAATTTCTGAACTCGAGATTATGATAAATTTCTATGTTTTAAGTGTTCCCGAACTGAAAAAAAAATTGATTTTATATTTCTATCTGTTTGTTTGTCTACATGTGAGCCCAGATCCAAAAGAATAATATGATAGATTTTGTTCAAACTTTATATTTATAGGTTGAATGGTTGTGCCTTTAGATTATTTTATTTTTAATCTTACCCCATCCTTTAAATTAATTTTAATTTACTGGATGTTTATTTTCGAAAATTACAAATTTATACAAAATGGCTGTAATGATTTTATTGAAACAGATATTTTGTTAGTGTTTGACATGAGAAATAAAACTATACTATTTTTTATGGGGATAATATTGTTTAAGGGTAGTTTGTTGACCGATTTGTTTTAATTCAATCATTTTTTAAAACACTTTGAACAATTTTAATCAAAATTCGTATTTGGTTACTATTTTACATAATTAAATGTATTTTTTTTCTAAAGTAAATTAATTTAAGGGTATTTTTGTTTGACAAACTTTAGAAAATTTGAAATTTTTTCGAAAAGTGTCTTTTAGTTTTTGTTAAAAATCAGTACCCGACAATTGTTTTTCATTATAAATAAGAAATAACTTGAAATTTGCTAACAAATATTCGATTTTTGGAAATTTGATTATTCTTAAAATGGTTTGAATAATTTCGTTCAATATTGTATGAAGAGAGTTAATTATGAATAAATATACAATTCATTTTATCCTTGAGAGCGATCATAAGATGGAGGAAACAAAATAATAATCATTATTATGGAAACATATTAGAAGAAAGAGCCTCACTTTTGAACAAAAAGTATACATGCAATAATAAATACTGTTACAGAAACCTCTTATAATTATGTTCTGTGCATTTTCAACTCCCCTATTTCCCGAAGCTCTATTTTATTACATATATTTGCCCATAGCTCGGAAAATACTGTTTGGATGAAATATTATTTCAGATAAAAGTTTTTTATTTTAAAAATTCCTACAACTTTGTAATGAAAAGTTATCTTGTATCTCAAAGAGTTGTGGATATAAGAACAAATGGGAGATATTGACAAATGTAAAGTATGTCTGCCTTCTAAGTAATTCTCCTTAATTTTATTTTTAAGTTTAAGAGTGCCTGGAGAAGAATTTCAATCAAAATCATTTGAGCCAATTTTGAGAAAGTATATATATATATTTTTAATCTATTCAGCCTTTCTAAAATATACCCCCTATTTTAGGGTTGGATTTATAATTCTCCTAACACCCCTTGGGAAACATATGTAAACCCTAAAAACCAAGTACTAGACCCCATTGGTAAAATGATTTCTGTTCTAGTCTGAGGAAATATTCAGACACACAGATGGCATTGCAAAAAAACAAACGAAGTATTATATTTAGCACCGCGTCTTACTACCCGTTCGGGTTATACGCTTTAAGTACTGATTACTCTAATGGATTAGGAATCGGGGAGGTTTAATTAGAGGAAGTGAACCCGCATTTGCGTGGATGGGGAGTGGAAAACCATTTAGGAAAAACCACCCCCCCAGTTCACCCGACCGAGATTCGAACCTCGATCTCCCCCGTCCTCAGCGGTCGAGCTCAACACGACAAGCGTGATAGCCAACTACGAGCCACCGAGGCGGGTAACAAACGGAAAAAAAACCCACCACTTTTTGTAGTTCGGTGGTTCATGAAACGTCAACATTTATCAAAATCTCGGATTCCATTCTTTCGACGGTCACAATACTTCCTCTCTTCGAGGAGTCACGAGGATGTGGGAAAAGTCACATATCGATAAGATGTGTTGGTCCGTGTGTGTGATATTATTCCGTATAATGTTGACCCACACATTTTATAAATATTATCAATAACTATTTATTTTATTATACAGGTTCCTTTAGGGTGTCAAATGACGGTTTTACAGCGCCGCGTCTTACTACCCATTCGGGTTATACTCTTGTGTACTATTAGCGCTAGTGGTTTTAAGGACGAGTAAGGTTACATTTAAAAGGAAGTGTATCCGCATTTGTGTGGAGGGAGAGTGGAGATAAAACATTGCTATTGTATAGACCTAGATAAATCAAACAGCTTGTTGTTGTTATCACAAGATGTATAGTATAGCCATCAGCCTATAATCGAGATTGACTCATGAATCGACCCCCAGCTCTGGCCACCGACCATCTTGTGCTATCTGCCTGTCGTTGCATTCAGCTATGTTATTAGTCGCACCCCTTCTTACCGCCACTACAAGGCTAGAAATGGAGTACCGCGCTGTGACATGAATATTCATATTACGCGAGGGGGGAAATATTTAAACTAGAGATGTGTCCTCCCTTTGACACCCCATTCTATCTGCTTAGCTACGAGCACGTAGTAAAATAAATGCGGCGGTACATTTCACTGATTTCCTCACCTTATTTTTGGGGGGGTCTAAAAATGGAGATATTTACTCAACACTAGTAAAATATGTTAAACGGAAAAATATATTATTATTATTATTATTATTAGCGCCGCGTCTTACTACCCGTTCGGGTTATACGCATATACGCTAATGTGTAATGGTAGGGTGATTGGGAGATGAAATGGAGGACCTACAGTTTAACGTGGAATCCGAACCACGGTGGAGGCCAGCATTCCTCACATTCACAAGATGTCTTGTCAGAGGTGAAGGAAGGGTTTGGTAATCAGGTAAATCTGTGCCGGGACCGAGGATTGAACCCCGGCCGCCAGCATAGAAGTCCGACACCTTACCCCCTAGACCGCCAGGTCACCAGAAATAATATACATTGTTGCACGAACATTCCACTAAAGATAACAAGTTGAATAATATACACTGTTACAGAAACATACCGAGAAGAAAGTAACATCGCTCTTCATCCAAAAGCACGAAAATCAACTTCCCGGCCAATTAAAACAAATATTGGCCGATATCTCAGAAATTGTTGGGTTCATACAAATATATTTCGACTAAAGTATCTTTATTTTAGATAATGCTACAACTTTGCAATGGTGAGTTATTTTGTATTTCAAAGTGTTTCGGAGATATGATCCTAGTTGGAAATTTCCGGTATCGTAAGGTAATCCCGCGGGGGAAATGAGAGTCGCCATTTTGTTTGTGATTTTAAGCAATGGCTTGATACGAAATTTAATCATGATTTTTATAGAAGTTTTTTTTTTTATAAAAACGATCATTTATTTTTATCCCTTAAGTAAACCACCTTTAATTTCAGGTTTGGACAGAAAATTCTGAAAAAAAGCTCTAAACTCTTTTTAGCCTGATCGATAAAATGTCTTCGGCTCTAGTCCCAGTAACAGACAGACAGACAGACAAACGGCTTGATAAAAAATACTTTTTCGGGTTCAGGGTGTTATGAAAAATAAAACTCTTCAAAATCTAAAGTTCAAATTTTTTTTGTTGAGATCTCAATACTTTATTTATCCAAGGGGTACGAGAAAGTAAAAATATACTATTTTTTTCCTGATTCGCGCATGCGTGGATATTTAATTATATAAAAATAAGTGAAACCAGAAAGGCTTCTGTGACTTGTTTCAAGAACCATCAAACCAAATATAGAACTAACATAACACCTTATTGCTCTCGGTTGTAAGCGAGGTTTTGAGGGTGCTGGGGTCTAAGAATTTCTGAGATTCATTGATTAACTTCAAATAGGGGGGCGGGGGAGGAAGTGTAGCGTTAAGGTCTTCCCGTGCTGCTGAATCAGGTTAGATACTAGAAATGTTAATTAGTACGAATAATATTAGGGCCATTATCATCTTAATCTAAGGGTTAGAGACGAAGGTATTTCAGAACAAGGGTGACCTGGCGGTCTAGGGGGTAAGGTGTCAGACTTCTATGCTGGCGGCCGGGGTTCAATCCCAGGTCCCGGCAAAGATTTATCTGATTACCAAACCCTTCCTTCACCTCTGACAAGATATATTGTGAATGCGGGGAATGCCTGGCCTCCACCGTGGTTCGGATCCCACGTTAAACTGTAGGTCCTCCATTTCATCTCACAATCACCCTACCATCACACATTAGCGTAAGTGAGTATAACCCGAACGGGTAGTAAGACGCGGTGCTAATAATAATAATAATAATCTACCTTTTAGGTGAATATTATTTCTCTAAAAAGCCTGAAAATCACAAAATGTATACTATTATTATAATCACAAAAATAAGGCGAATCCGATGATATTAAATTGATGATTAGTAAAAAAAAAAANGGATTATAGGTACTGAACCCGCATTTGCGTGGAGGGAGAGTGGAAAACCATTTAGGAAAAACCACCCCCAGTTCACCCGACCGAGATTCGAACTTTGATCTCCTCGTCCTCGGCAGTCGATCTTCAACACGACCAGCGCGTTAGCCAACTACTCCACAGAGGCGGGTAATGGTTAGTAAGACGAAGTACTGAATATATATATATATATATATATATATATACCTTGAACACGTGACGGTTGACCGACAATTCGTCCACTTCGGTCGCATCCACTAACTATTTGGTTCACAATGATCTCTCAACCATAATATCTTCACCATTTTCTAGAAGGTCCATTAAAATTTTGGTCTTAAGGCGATTGGCTCTTTTCATTTGGCGCGGAAATGCAGGGTCACGAGGACAAATGGTCATCTCCAAGAATTTTTATTGTTTTTTCTAATTTTCTTTTCGAAAAAAAAGAAGTTTCAAACAAAGTAGTAAACTAAAATAAAACAAAGCCTTTTCACGACTTACTGAGGAAGAGGGAAACACAACATTTCAAAATTAAATCAAGCGAAAGGAAAAAAAAATAATTTGTGAATTTTATCAAAATTATATACTTTTCTGTAAAACTAGGAACCTTAAATATAACTTTTAGAACAAAAAAAATTATTTAACGGTTCAAATTCTGGTTCCGATTCTTCGGAATATTGTTTTCAGGGTTCCGGTTCCGATTCCCAGTTCCTTAAAAATAGCTGTTGATTTCCGTTATCGGTTCTGGTAACTGTTCCGGTTTGACTCTCTGGTAGATATGTTAGTACTAGACTGCAAAGCATAGATTAGTCGTGTTTAAACCATCATCCGACCAAACAGCTGTGCCCCGTACACCCCCCCCCCCCC